>RXPK01000058.1:810321-929018 GCA_004143645.1 Protaetia brevitarsis | reverse complement strand
CAGCACTATTTCCTTTTCCTAACTGGTCTTGAGATATTTGCAATTTCGCTGAATTGCGCGTTTCTACTGCATTCCGAATAAAATTAAATTTCAGGGGATAAGCATTCCTCTCTTCTACGACTCTGGTAAAAAAAATTAATTTTATTGTTTAAAAAATATTTTGATGCTTTCAATAATTTATTTAATTTTGGCTTAAGAAGACTATGTGGGGACAAAACTTTTCATAGTCATTGTTCACACAATTTTCGTGCTGTTTTCAAAAACTATAATTGCAGAAACAAAATTTTCATCTATGATATTTTGAAGAAATTTTGTTAGTAACATCTGGTAAATCGGTTATTTTCTAAATTTAGAGACATTGCTTTGATGTGAGATCTATTTTGGATAGTTTTTTTTCATTAATTTGGAACTCATAAGAGGTTGGGAAATAAGTTTATATTTTCTCGTATATACCCAAGCACTTTACATTTCTCAATAACGCTTGCTTTGGCTAATGGGCCCACAGTGTGCGCAAAAAATGTAACAAAGTTGTGAGCGTACGATATGCGGGAAACGCTTGGGTAAGACCCTTTGATTGCGTAAAAAGAATTGGAGGCATATAAAATTAAAATAACAAAAAATAAATTAAGGTGTTGTTATGTACCCACCTATCAATACATTTTACTTATAATTTTGACACAAGATAAATTGCATGTATTCTTTTAATAGTATTAGACTTTACTCATTTCAATAATTAGGTTCGATTAACATATTTGTCAAAGGCGGATACATTTAATTCCGCTATCATTATTATTCTCGCTTCTTTACAAACTATTCCATTCATTAGATTAATTAATATACTTCTGTACACTGCCTTATCTTAATTTACGCAAACTGTGCTTATCCCTGTAATTATTCCATTACTATTAATATTACTTATTGAGTTCAATATTCATATGACTAAACACGATATAGTAATTCTGTTGAATTGATGTCATGTACCCATTATATACAAGCCTTCCTCGCATATGGTTAAGAGTAACCTTGTGAACCCCAACACTCAAGTCAATAAATCAAATAATTAGTATACATACGGTTTTCTTGGAGAGCCCACATTGGTGTCATCGGGGTTAAGCGATCTACAAACTCTCGAAATCATTCTTTTGTATTTGAATAGTAACATTAATTAACTTTGAATGTCGCATTCGAAGAAATGTGAATCGTGACGATAAAATACCAAATGATTCAAGTCTGAGCAAACGAGAGGAAATACCGGTTGCTAGTAATGGCACCCAATGTCTCTTGCTAGCTCAAAGCGTCGTATACTGATTTATGCATACAGAGAATTTAAATGTTTCCATGTAGGGATGATAGTTCTTGGATTATGTGCAATTTCATGTAAAAGTTTATATGAAAATGTCAAATGTGAATTGTCAACCCATGAATTGTACTACCAACCTCATATAAAATGTCACCACAAATAGTATCACAAAGTGGAAAAAAGTACACAAATTACTCATGTATTACATATATTAGGCATTGATGATTATCAGAAAACAGAAAAAAACGCCTAAGCGTTCGTCAAGAGCCATTATGCCATGGTAAGGGCTCATAGTCCATTGTAAAGGAATCACGTATATAAATGTGAGTTTCTGCCTATCAGACGTCGTCAACATTCTTCCAAGAGCAAACTTAATTTCATCGGTATCGTGTTTCAAGCATTATCCGCGATCTCTCGCCAAGAGATCACGAGTTTAGATGTACGCCCTCTAGGGGCCACATCCCAAAACCTCACTCAGTCAGCGACCGCGGCATAAGTCGGTATGCGGCAATCAGTGACTGCCGCATACATTTAGTCAAGGTATCTGTTCATTCTTGCAATAAATTTAAATCATTAAATAAGGCAGGATTTCATTTAATGCTCGTGACATTAGAGTGTTCACGCAGGAGGAATAATTTGTTTAACTTTTTTTGGCGTCAGAATGACTATATTTAAAGCAAGCTAGCATGGTAAATATGTGAACTTTTTATCTTTGAGATAATTTTTTGATAATGTGAGTTGTTACTGACTATATTTTGTTGGGTTCATATGATGATAATTTATTAAATTGTATTACAGTACAGTATGCGTGTTTCATAAGAGGAAAACTATCAACCATATAATGTAATTATTATTTTATGTACGACCGTTTGTAATTAGTATACTTTGGTTAGATCGTATTAGTAATCATGGAAATTGATATAATTATCGTCTGGCACTGTACATATCCTGGTACTCTAAGTTTTCACTTTACCTGAATGGGGTGTGACCATGTAATTCGTTTTGCAAAAATGATGAAATCCTTGGTGAGTTTGTTGATAAAAAGTTTTTAGGAAGTTTTATTTTTATCAGTTTAATGAGTTAATTATATTCTTGTGGTGTATCTGGATTGAAGGGATCTTCTATGTAATTCATGTAATTACTCTTCTGAAATATACAGAAGAAACGTGAGGTTTTCGGAGATTATAAGAAATTTGCTGTGTTTGTGATACCTTGTACATTTCTATATGGAATCATACATGTCTCTGTGTTTGGTTGTAATTATCCACTTTGGATGTGTGAAGAGGTTTTTTCCTGGATTTTATGATATCGTTGTTTCCCGATGTAACCTTCTTTGCAACATTTGGATTGCCACTGCGAGGAAATCCCGTCTAAGTAAGATTGACAGTTGAGATTGAAATTTTAATATTGTATAAGTTGGTAGACGTGGTTGGTGGTTTTCTTTTCTTAGATAGGGGATAATTTAAAGTACTTTTGAATTAAAGAATCTAAAATTAACTGGAAATTGATATTTTGTTTTGAACATTCCAAATAATAACTCACCTGAGTAGATTCATACATTATAGTTTTGATATAAACTTTTTAATAAATGTTTGTTAATGATTACACTGTTTTATTAATGGAAGTTCATTGAACATTGAATTATTAAGAATTAAATTATAATCAGTATTTACAAGTAAATGCATAATTATATACAGTTAGTGATTTGGAGATCCAGTTGTACGGCTCCCTGGGCAGCGGGTTTACTAACGGGAGAATAATAAAGCTACTACTCATTGGTTAGTAAGAGGGGAAGATCACAAGCGCGCGGTGATCTGGAGTGGTAAACTTTAGATATCTTGGACATATACCGGTATTTTATAGCCATCTAGTGATTGGGATTGCATTGTATCTATCATTAGGAGGAAGGTATCTGAAAGAAAAGGCAGATCTAATTAGAAAGTTGTTTATTTAGTTATTTATTTTCCTTTTTCGTAAAAACATTAGCCGGGAAAATCACAATAGTATATATTCAGTTTATATTGATGTTAACAAAATGGTTTATACTTATAATTATACTTATCATAACATATGTTGTACATGGATTAATGTAAAATGATTTGTTATAATAATGAAAATGAATTTATTTTACGAATGAATCTTGTTATTACTAAATCAATGGTGTCTTTACAGTTGACAAGACCAAAAATTTCGTTTCAAATCCCTTTGCTTCAATTTCGAAATTTTCAATTTAAAAACGTCGACACCTTGATATATTCTGTCATCGATCGGTCATTAAAAACTATAATCATTTATGCCGTTCAATACAAACCCGTCGTCATCCCATTACCTCCTTCCCCCCACTCTACCCTCCAATATAAATCACCGAATTTCGGAGAACACTCGACCTCGTGGGCCATTATCTGCAGAAGCTCACGACCTCACCCCTTATACAGCTAAATGGTATTAGATTCGCCCGCAATTGCACCGATATAATACGATTGTGTGCCGTAAGTGGAGCAGAACTATGCCTCGACTCGTCCTCCGCCCGACAAAAAGAAAAAAGGTTAAAAGGTCGCAGAGATACCGTCATTTATCGCGCCTCCCCCCCCCGCCCCCTCATTCCGTTCCATCGCTCTCAGATATCCGATAGCCTAATATTAAAAACCATTGAAACCGGTTAGCGAAAAACGGATGAACAGCGCACCGCCTCTCTCCACCCAGGTGACATTTTACGGGGGAAGCGCCGTGTCTTCGCGATATCGAATTTCGCGTTAAATATATTTGGAAACGCCTCTGCTGCTAAAATAAAAAGAGTAAAAAAAAGAAAAATTGAAAACGCGGAGAAAACATGCATTTCCTCCTTCTTTCGCTTTCTTCCTCTGGCGGATTTCTGCCTGTCAGGGTTTATGTCAGCGAAACGATGCGTGACTGACGTTCTCTCGTACGGGGTTTCAAATTTAAAGTAAATATCGTTCCGTTAGAACTCTGTTGATGTTTGCGAAATGGCGTTCATTCCGCCACGGCGCTAAATCAAATTGTAATGTTGTCGAATTATTACACGCAAACTCTCGGCTTCTTAATTGTGGTCCGCCTCCGGGTACGTTTTCTGTGGCGCAAATCGATCTGCTTTAAGCTCGCAGAGATGATGGACAGATGGTTTTTATATGAAATATTTTGAAGGAACATGTTCTTTCTTTCCAATATATTTTCTTTTTTTTTAGACTATGGTTTAGTTACAATAAAACTAACTAAATCACGAAACGTTTCCATAGCATTCGGTGTCCTTTTCAATTGCTGGAAATATTTTTTTATTATATTGTATCACAATTATAGTAGTCAGCTGTTTGTTACTCTTAATTTTTTTCTTTATAATTATACTTACACTATTTCGTAATAGAATACTACTAATTATGTGATGGCTAGCAGTGAAAATTAACACGTATACAAAAGGATTAAATCTCAGGTAAATAAGATGAGTTTATTTATTAATTAACAATTACGTTGTTATAGCAACTCCAACTTTTGCAGTATTTTTAATCATGGGACGTTTCTGCGTATAGAAATTAGGGTGTAATTAAAAAGACTGTACCACAAGCAAATGCGCTTATTTATTGATGTCATTATAATATTGTTATATATTGCCAAGTATATTATTAAGTCGCATTACTTATTATTGCATAATGTTTACCTGGTACAAGAGAAGTAATTGTTTGTTAACTGGTAATCGGATTATAAAAATTTGCCTTAAGTAGAGAATTAAGTTTAGTTCTACACAACCTTACATGGTAATTACCTCATTTACGCGTAAATTAGCTATTTGGCTTGGTAAATTCAAGAAAATTAGCTGCCAATATCTGCCTATTCAGAACATATAAAAGAAAACCCCACTTGGTACCCGATCATTTGAAGCTCAACTTTGAGTCGAAACTTATGCAGATCATTTCTGTGCGTATTTTCGAAATTCTGACGCTAGAGTGTTGTAAAAGATTGTGTTTTTGTTGCAATAATTTTTTTGAAAGTTGTAACATAATGGACATGGAAAAAAAATTGGTCGATTGTATTACACGAAGTCGCTATGAAGAATGATAATAAATCGACTGAAAGTAAAAAACGAACAATGTATCGATTTATATTTGATGCATACGGGCTTGCCGAAGAAGATAAAAAAAAAAATTTTTATATTGGCTTGAACACATGTTTTTTCCAAGATATTTTCAATATTGGAAATCGTCCAATAGAACGTCAAGTGTTTTTATGAAAAAGCATAACGTTTGGCTACAGGAAGAAAATATTTTTCCTTAATCTGTTTACTGCGATCGCTATCAACTTCGGGTATTAGATGCGATCGACCATCGAACTTCAGGTATTCGCAAACTCCTTCAAAGAGTTTTGCTGAAAGTTCTGTTGTTATAAAAAGGCGTAAAACCGAGGAGCTCGGAAAAAGTACTTCCGTGGAAGAACTTGTGCATGCGACTGCAATGAAAGTACGAGAAAGTCGAGATAAAACTACTGCCGATTTGATAATTGAAAGTACTTCAACTACACCAACTAGAAGCAAACGTATAATGGAAGAATGAAGGAGTCCCGAACAAAAACAAGATGCCATGACCCGCCTGAAGAGGCTTTATCATTTACCAACTCGGATGGTTTTGCGAAGTAGCAATATATGCTTATTAGAGCAATAGCTTTAAAACGTGGTTGCAAATTATATCCAAGTTACCACGATATTCTCAAAGCAAAAAAGATGTTTTATCCTAAAAATATTACAATATCTGAGCAAACATGTGAAATGCGTTTGCAAAATTTACTAAATAAAACTTGTGAAAGTCTTGTAAAGGAACCTGAAAATGCAAACTTAACTTTGATTTGTAAGTGCCGCTTTTATGGTAGTTCTGGGTTTTCCACATATAAACAAAAATTTGAAAGTGAAGGTGTAAAAGATGATAGCATATTTATGACTTCTTTAGTGCCATTGAAGTTAATTGACAATGAAAATCATGTATTATAGCAAAATCCTCGACCATCTTCTGTTAAATTTTGCAGACCTTTAAGAATGCAATTGGTACGTGAAACTGAAGAAATCGCTAAAAATGAAAAATTATATATATCTAACATGTCAAATTCAATGCATTAAGGGGTGCTTTTGACAAACAAATACTTCGAATTTGCGAACTAAACTGTATAATTTCTATGAAAAAAATATTCTTCGTACTTGTATTAAGTGATATCAATTTTTCGCATTTAAGGGTTGTATTTTAGGGTAGGTTTTACAAATACGGGTTTTTTATGCATAATTGCAGATTCTGCATACCCAAAAAACATAAGTTTACTTAACTTTTAATGCAAAATTTGTAACAATTTCGATCGCGTTTTTCGCGTTCTGAACCACTGTGCGGCTCAACAGCCCGGAAAAACCTTTTTAATTAGTTAATAGTTCTTTAATTTTTTTTTAAATCATTTATTTTACAAAATCTAGCGTTTCGGTATTTTTTTATACTTTTCACTTTATTTGCTACACCCTCCGCATTATTGTACGTATGTAATTTTTAACATGATTTGTTGTCTTTGTCCAATTTATTTTGTTTATTAAAATGACTTTATTTTAAAATAAGAACTACATCGCTCAAAACATCGTGATGTATGAGAAGCAATAAAAAAAAACTCATTTCTTAATAAATGGTGTAAACCCTTGGTCTTAAATCTTGTCCTCCGCCAACTTGAGAGAATTCCAAAGCATATTTTTCAACTAATCTCGTCTGAAACTATCATTATCATCATATTAATCACTGTCGAATAATTTTGAACATCCTCACATTGTCCTATATGTACCAATATGCAACACAAACTCTATTACCGATAAATATCTAGTCGGATTGCCAGGAATTCCGTGTTCCGGAGCGTCATCACTGCGCCAACCAACAGATACACAGGCGCTCTGCAATCGCGAGCCCGAATATTGCGGGAACGCGAATAGACGGACACACAGTAAAACGAACGCCCGGGACCACAGCTGGGCTGTCGCAGTTTCCCCTGTTAATGCGTGTAACGCCACTCGCGGGAATAACAGGCTCCCGTCGAAATAATCTCACTAATAGCGCGGAAATATTAGAGCGCAGTGCGTCGGCACCCGTTTTAAACAGTTTGAATGGGCCGACGTTAGCGCCGCAGTCGGCCTTCCGCCTGTATTTATTAACGAATTCTATTAACCGAACCGTTGAAGTGTTTTTCAGCAATGTGCGGAGAGAGAGTTTGAAGCTTTTAACGGTGGATGGGCGCATAAATATGGATGCGCATTTCAATAGTAGACAAGGAGGCCTTTTATTTTATTTTTTTTTCTCGCTTTTTTCTTTTATGTATAGAAAAATATCTTTTACTATATCGATAAAAAGCGTATAGGATTGTCTGCGAAATTCGAAACAATGGTTGTTTTTTTTTTTTTCGTTGTTGTTGGTCGACGGAGACAATGTAGTAATAAGGGAAATAAAATCAGAGAGATTACATTTATACGATCGCATAAAAGGGATGAAAAATAGGCGAGATTACTGGTAGGATAATGGAAGAGAAGCTGTATATCCGAAAATGGGGATAATGCGATGTCAAAAGATGAAAACTTACGACGGGGCGTAAAATCAAATTTGATTTTAGGTTTGCCCTAATAGCCAGAGATATTTTTAAAAATATATTTTATAAATATTTTTCGTGAGAGGTTTTTGAATATATTTTTCATATTTTTTCTAAATATAGATAAATATCAATTAAAATATTTATTCCATATTTTAAAATTAATGTAAGCGCTATATTTTTTTCTAAAATATTTGTAAAATATTATATGAAAATTGAGATTTTTTATGCAATCTATTTAATTTGTCAAAATGAACTAAAATTTTTCTTGTTATTTAAGAATGTAATAACGTCGATAACGAAAAAGTTGATTAACATACATAGAGTTGTCTAAAAGGCAAGAACTTGTTTTTTCACACTCACCAACAAGTTAATAATCAATAATTCTGGCATCTTTTAAGGCATAGTACTGAAGGTTTATCAAATTAATCACTATTTTTTAATTGAAGTGTTCTAAATAAAAAACAAACGTATTTATTATCATTTTGTTTGAATAAGCCAATAAGAATGAAAAATACTCATTTTTAAGTCTAGCCTTGGCTGGTGCCAGGTACAAGCCTATGGCTTTTTTCATATCTTCGGTAGCGGCGCTCTCATAGCGTTTCCTTGTGGCCTCTAAAACAATGCCAATTGTATTAGATCATTCCATAAATAAAACATCGTACAACATTATCAACACCTACTAATACATTTGGAGCATTTACAATAATTGGAGTGGTAGCTACATTCTTATACTTACGATACTTATTTTTACTTTATTTCATAATATTTGAAAACATTCTATGTACAAACAATAAAACAACACAACGTATTCTAACCTCTATTTGAGGTTATGACGCTTATCTACCCATCTACCGAGATGAATCTCTTAAGCAAATCAACTAGCAATTTATCTGGTAGATGCAGTACATATATGATGCATAAAATTCCTACAATTATATTATTAAACGATTTCTATACATAGCGATATTGAGCATTCCAATTATCTTATAAATGCCATGACATATTCAAAGTTTTGCTTACCTTGTAGTCACCACAAAAACTAAAACACACCCCGCAACAATTAATTACACAGTTAACCCTAATCTGCCCTAATCGTATACTATTATAAACTATAACATGTAACGGACAAACGAATGAAAACGTTGATGATACGCTCGTGCGCGTATGCATTCTACGTACCTAATCCATAGACGCATAAACAATACTAAATCATATAACACCAGCACCGTAATGAATAGAGGTGTTGTATTGACGTTCGCAACTTACAAATATTACAAATAATATAATACAAAACGCACATATATTAATAAAAAAGTTACAGCGCTCAACTTAGATACTAATTAAATCATATTAGATATATATTATCTAATTTAATCTTTAAACTATCATTTTAAATAGGTACATACCTACTTAATATGTATGCATATTTTACCCATTTTATATTATTCGTCCTACGCACCAAATGTACAAAAGGAAAAATTCAATCTTTTTTTTTATATGAAATAAATATTTACAGAAATACAAAGCAAAATATTCTTGCAGAGTTATGAAAAATATATTGAGAAAACATTTGCAATAAAATATTATTAATGCTACATAACATATATATTTTTTTAAATGTTTCCTAATATATTTTCTATAATATATTTTATGCATATTATATTAATATAACTAATATTCAAGAAAGATTTAATATTTTTTAAATATTTATAAAATATGAAATAAATATGGTTGGTCACTGGGGTGGGCTAAAATGCACGAAATAGGACATGGATTTATTGATCATATTCAGAAACACACAATCATAAATCTGTTATGCTTCGAGAAGAAATAATTACATAATGTACCTTTTGAGAATACAATGTTCAGTGTAGAATATATGAATAAAATAAAATTCAGCAAGTAATACAAAACAAAACATGCATGCTAACACTCAATAAATAATATTTGATTCTATTCTGTGGTTATACACATTGGGGGTTAGTTAGATGATTTGGTTAAGTGAGGGATACCATGCGCATGCACACAAAAAAATAATTACTCAATTTGAATATAACATAACTTCCTATATAAGCAAAAAGATGATGTATTTATATTGAGAATAAAATTTGTTCAGTTTTCTAAACCCGTGAATTTGTTAGACGAAACAATTTTTTAGTTCAAATGTAATCAATATACTAAAGCCATTATGAATATATAATATTTTCACTACAAAAATAATTATTATAGATTTGAGTAAATAGATTTTTTCAACTGGAAACTATCATATTTATGCGTTAATAATTTATGTACATTTGGTAGAAGTATATAAAAGTATTATTTGAAGTATTGTCATTATTTGCTTCCAAAATATAAGTTTATTGAACTCATAATACTTACCAACTTAATCTAAGCATTTTTACTGTTCAAGGGTAATAATTACCTACTAATTTTGTGTCTGTAACACCAAAAAATCTCGCTAGGGGAAAATTAATAAATAAAGAAATATTATGTAATTAAATAAATTTACTGTCATACTTTATAGTTTTACAATGTTTGGGAGAAGGTAGCGTATCGGGGTACTCCAGAAGTGCGCACGGGATATTGATGCGTAGAGATATAGATGTTATGCGTATCCGTCGTTGCGACCGGTGTTCTCGGGATACTTCCCACTCAAAGCCTGGGCCTGGTATCTAGTCGGCGTTGGTTACTGATATAATTTCAATCAGTATAATAATTTACTGGTATTACCTATTGAAAACTAATAACTAGTAAATACTTACATATGTTTGTTAATGTACACACCTACCATGTTCATATATTATCGACGCAATGGCGCTGACTATTTCAAGCATTATTTCAAAGTTTTTTTAAACCAGTAATCCTTTAATATTAGATAACACGTACGTACTTACCTTCAAATATTTTAATGGTAGCATCTGTGCATCAGCCCCATTCCACCCAATTCTCTAACTAGCTGTGAAACGGTTGGGGTATCCATTTAGATTTACTTACACTCACAACCAACAACACTGTTCGCTGGTCAATCAAAAAGTGACGCCAAGTAAAGCGTATGTATATGCAAAACCCCCCTAAAAAAGAGGGACCCAATGACAGATAAGTTTTAGTGTAATAAATGGTGGGGTAAAATTCGTTTCAAATGTTTCAATATTATGGTAATTTCAATTTGGTATTTCATGTTGTCAGTACAAAGCATTAAATAATTTTATATAGTAATTCATTACACCAAACCTATAAGAGATTTTATTTTGAATTTACAGACTTTCTCACTATGATTGCATAGATTTATTACTTACAACAATAACAATGTTCATTTGGAGGAAGTATACTTAAAATCTGTTGAAAAAGAGACATACAAATATTTTCGTGACAATCTGAAAAGAGGAGGAAAATTAAAGAGTCCAAAAAGCCTCATATGCGGATACATTAATAATTCTCAACAAATCCAAAGTAAGTTAACATATGATCAATCAATTTCAAAGTACTATAAAAAAAAAAAAAAACAAACATTGAACATAAATGATTTTAGCTAAGACTATACCAATAAAATAAGTATTTTGAAGAATATTAGTAATTACCGACCAATAGCTTTAGTATCCAATGTTTCCAAAATTATTGAAAAGACTAATGCATTGCAACTTTTTGGATAAACATGATATAGTATTAATCAGAGTGATTATATACAGAAAAGATCTATCATTCGTGCAATATTTCACCTGCTCGAAGTAGTTCTAACAGGTTTGAATGAAAATGAACTTACATCATGTGCCTTCATGGATCTATCAAAGGCGTTCGATAGTGTAGGTCATCAAGTGTTATTAAATAAGCTTGAAATGATGAGATTCAGAGATGTACCACTCTAACTCATGAAATTGTCCCGAATAGAACGCGTATAACAGTGCGTAACGGCACGCGATACCACAGGCGCTGTGATTTCTTCACCATGGCAGACCATGTAACATTTAAAGCTCCACAAGGCTTCCTCCTGGGACCACTCCCTTTTGTAATGGATCATTGATAATTTTGCTGTATTAAATGACGGTGAGATCTCATGCATTGTTCCACAACGAACTTGCCAAAAACAGAAAATTAGTATGGAAAATGACGTATAGAATGTTGGTGTTAGAGACAGGTGGTGTGACGGTGTATTGAATTATTTAATGACTTACCTCTAAATCTAAAACAAATATCTAACATAGAACTTCAAAAATATCTTGCTAGTAAAGTACTAATTCACTTAATGTTTTTTTAAGCACCTCTTGTATACTCTAAATGTTACGATGTATGTCTTATTTGTCTTTTATTTATTTATTTTGTACCATTTTTAATGACGCGTTCTTTGCTATATGCTTTATAGAATAAACTGGCTATTATTGTCTTTACTAGTATTTCAGAGCTTCACAAGTTTCATTTTCTACTTGGTCTTGAACTTACTGCATCGGTTTAAAGACAACATACAAATCTTTCATGAAAGGATCAACTTTCCCAAAAGTTACATACTTGATTCTTGTAGTGGTGGAGCATTGACAGGAAATATGCTCAACTCTTCATCTTCTAAATGCAGTGGTCTGTAAGAAGAGGGACAATTACACATTTATAACCATTGCATTCAAGAAGTCCTTTGGTTCTGACATGACTAGGTGAGATACACTATTTCATATGTACCTACCAAAGCAAGACAGTTGTTTCAGTATTGCAGCAATTTCTAATTTGCCTAGAAGTTGATTTGCTGTCTACCATAGGCGCAATGCCAATGTCATGTTCTGGTCTCTGAAGTTTGCAAGGGTGTCTGCTTCCTGATTTCCGAGAATGAGTGAGTGTTTAGATACCCAGATTAGGGATAGATTATTAGCTATCTCCAACGTATTTAGAGAATGTTTACAATTCCAAATCAATTTAAAGGTGCATTTATGCGCCTCTAGTTAGTAGTTTTGTTGATTTCTGTATGTGTGTAGTTTTTGTCCAAAATTTCTCTAGCACACATCTCATTGGCATAGGTTTCCGACTGAAAGATCGTTGTGTGTAGTCCAAGGTTTTAATATCTTCTGAGTATCTAAAGTATTCCTGCTTAAACACCCTGCAATGGTTCGAGTCTAAACAAGACGTTTTTCTACTGGATCGACGAGAAAATGCAGTTCCTTAAATAATTTTTATGAATACCATATATAAAGTGAATGTACCGATCAATCAGTTAGATACCGACAATAAAACGAGAGGTAATTTACATGAATGAAAAATCGCATCACGTTCTACTTCATTCGCCCGCGATTTTATTAATAATTCAGAACGGAGCGGCAAATTACAAAGCCCAGTTCGCCTTTTAAAGCTAACAACACAAAGGCTTCCCCACTAAATTATAGTACCGTGTTCATTATAATCAGAATATAATTACAAGCGCGGTTTAATGTAGTACTACTACTGCACATACTAGGTATGTATATGTATATGTATAGCTGGTACATACGTCCATCCATAATTACGCTGCCCCGTAAATAGCACGCAATCAAAATAAATTCTCCAGGGTATTCACGGTGCTGAGGTAAATACATATTTTGTATTTACACACCTTCATGTAAAATCAAAAGCGATTGTATATAGCTGTAGATACACATATAATAGCACTGTCAGTTGTAAATAAAGCCTGTCGGGTAATAATAGAATTTATGGTTCATCCTTGCGGTGTATTGATTTTCGAAATTAGGTATCTGTAGAGGTAATTACAGCATAAACGATGTGTAAGGTAATTATATTAATAGATGCACCTAATGATCGATGTATAGGGTGGTTCATAACGAAAATAACAAATTGAGATTTTCTTAAAAAAATTCAATAGTTTTTGCCCAAAATTGTAATCTACTTTGGAAACAGTACTTTGGCAAAATAATTGCGTAAAGCTTTTAAGACCTCACACGCAAAGAGAAACGATTCTTAAAAATCAAGAAGTATTTATTTGACGCTATTAATAATAAAAAAGAAATACTATTTTTTTCAGTTGATACATTTTTTTTTATTGAAATTAATTACAATTACAAATACTCATAGATTGGAGAACAGAGGTTAAATACCTAGGCGTTGCCCTAGACAATAAGCTTCTATGGAACAAACATGAACTTGAAGTAACCAACAAGGCCAAAAGAGCCTTCCTATACCTACCTGGTGTGCAGAAACTTTGTAGGGAAAAACTGGGGATGCAACACAAAAATACTGGTTTGGATGTATACAGCGATAATGAGACCGATCATCACTTATGCATCAGTAGTTTGGAGCAAAAGAACTAATCTGGCCACCGCGAGAATTAACCTCTCGAAAGTGCAAAGATTAGCATGCGTACGCATAACTGGGCTTATGAGAACTTGCCCAACAGCAGCTGTAGAGGTAGTATTAGATCTTACCCCTTTCCATATTGTGGTAGAGAGCGTGGCAAAAAGAATCACACTCATAAAGAATGATCAAGGAAGGAACGATTAGGCATAGGTATCAATCTCCTGACGGCGATTAAACCTGGGACATGCCTCGGGATGACGTAGTTAGTTGTATAAGTAATTTAAAGAACAAAAGATCTGCAAGTTTTGATGAAATTAGCAACTACTTATTAAAATTAACAAGCTTGGATATATCAGATGTTTTATCTCACGTAATCAACAAATCTTTTGAAAAAGGAAAATTTCCATCAGCGTTAAAAACTGCTTTGGTTATACCCGTGCACAAACGAGATGATCCCTCTAATATTGAAAATTATAGACCTGTTTCCATACTAAGATCGTTTTCAAAAGTCATTGAAAAAATAGTCTATAATCTGATAACTGACTTTCTTAATAAACATAGAATATTGCACCCGAGCCAACATGGATTCGTAAAACAAAAGTCAACTGAGACCGCGCTTTTTCATACTTTGGAGTGTATTTACACTGCTTTGGACTCTAATAATTACGTAGCTGGTATTTTCTTTGATCTGACATACGCGTTCGATTGCGTAGATAGTAATGTTTTGGCGGTAAAACTGTATGCTATGGGATTTAGAGGGCTTCCATTAGATCGGTTATTGTCGTTTTTAGAATGCAGAAAACTAGTGGTTAAATTAGGAAATGAACAGTCACCTGAATTTGACATTGATGTAGATGTTCCGCAAGGTTCAGTTTTAGGTCCATTGTTATTCCTATTACACATCAATGATCTGCCGGAAAGAATAACTTGCGGGCTCCCTATTTTATTTGCTGACGATATTTCTGTAATTGTGAAGGCCGCTACGTTAGATGACATTAATTACAAAATTGAAAGAACTATTGAAGAGGTGGCGGGCTGGTGTAGTAAAAATAGACTGATTTTAAATGAACAAAAAACAAAAATCTTTATTTTTCATATACGGAAGCCTATCACAAATATAAACAAAAAGGTTACTGACAATGCATCTGTACCAGGTGTAATATTAGATAAAAATCTCAGTTGGGAAAACCAGCTAGATAGTGTATGTAAGAAATTAAACAAAACCTATTATGCAATGTTACAATTAAAGAATGTCCTAAAACAGCAAGATCTAGTAAACGTTTATTATTCATTGGTGTACTCAGTGCTTTCCTACAATGTTATTATCTGGGGCGTAGCCACCAACTGGAAAAGAGTTTTTATTCTACAGAAACGTTTTATACGATTAATTGTCAATCTGCCTTATAGAGCCAATTGTAGAGAAACATTTAAAAATAAAAAAATATTGACCTTTCCCTGCATTATTATTAACAAAGCATTGACATACATTAAGGAACACATACATGATTTTGAATCGTATAAGACAATACATTCGTACAACACTAGACAATTAAATGTTATGACAATTCCACAACACAAATTAACACTAACAAAAAGATCTCCGGCATTAATGAGTCTAAAACTCTATAATAGTCTTCCGGGTGAGGTACGGTCAATTGGTTGCTCTAAACTTTTCAAACAGCGCGTAAAAGAGATGTTATTCGAGAGGGTATTCTATACCATTAGCGAATACGTAAATGAATAGACTTCGTGTTTATTTTTGTATAATTATTTTTATATATGTGTTATATTATGTTTTGTAAATGACGTCCTTATATTTTTGTACTTTTGTTTTGATAACGATTCAAACCAATGTTAGATTGGCATGCTGAATAATATCACAACTATTATTATTAGTATGCTGAATAAATATAATTATTATTATTATACACAGTCGGCATTCAGTCTTATCAGAGCTTTCTGAGTTTACAGTGACCTGTAAAAACATAGACAATTACCTTGACATTTTTGCGGTCAAGTTCTAGCAGTTCCTTGGTTCTAGTATGATTAGGTGTAATACACTCCTTCGCATCGGAGCAAACCAGAACAGTTGTTTCAGTATTGGAGCACTTTCTGATTTGCCCAGAATTTAATTTGTTGTGTAGTAGGTGCTCCTGTCAATGGCAGGTTTTGGTCCATGTAATTGCACCGCAGCATCCTTTTTAGCAAGGGTGTATACCAGTTCAGTGTTTCTGCTGATGATGATAGCTTTGCTATCGAAACATACGTCCAGTTTAGTGCAGTTTGTGGTGAGGGGTTTAGGAGAAGTTTGCAGCATTACCAGTACCACAGTTTGGAGTATTTTTATCAGGGATATATGCTTTCTCATTTCCAAAGATGAGTGAGTGTCCAGGTACCAGGTAGTGCTTGTTGCAGACAAGTTAAGCAGCAATAAATTGAAAATAGATATTTTTATTTTTGACTAAATACTCTTTATTTAGTTTTGCCACCTCATTTTTTTCTGTGTAGAATTGTCGGCAATTTTAAGCAAAATAGCAAAGTGAGGAAACCTTGTGTACACTGTAAAAAATTACAGTAATTTTGCCATGGTAAATCAGGAATATTACATGTAATAACGTTGTGAATTTACCACAATAAATCGGTGTAAATTTTGTTTTACACGTTTTTTCTAGGATATTTAACATGGAAAAAAGCATATTCGGTAAAATTTATAGCTTTTTCATGTAAGTATAGAATGTAACAAAATTCAAAAGGAAAATACAGGAAAAACATAACAATTTTGTATTTACCTCAAAAATTACTTAAAAGTGTAAAATTGTCATTTTTTTTTGGTATTTAGTGCACTTTAAAGTAATCTACTAGTGAAATATTAATTTTGCTTGTAAAAATATGAGGATCTTTTATATTTATTTGTTTTTACTTGAATTTTCGGGTAAAACTATAGATATCATGGAAAATACGAAATTCGTACGCGGCAATGGGATTGGTTATTGGATTATTTATCTGTGCGCGTAGGTAATTCTATTCGTTTGTCGAACTTATTATTGGCTTAATGATATCATGTATATACGTCACAAACAATCGTAGGTTTTCGCGTAAGCGTGTCATTCTTGATCCCTGTTGAGCGATTCAGTGTGATCTACTAGGTGCTATAAAAGAATTAGGTAAGTTGCTTGCTCTCTTTATAAAAATACATATGAAAATTACTTCAGTGTTCGGTAAATGTAGAGTTCATATAAATATTACATACGATTTTACAGTACAATCTTTGAAAAACATATCAGCATGTGAAATTTACTAGATGGTAGAAATTTTACCTTATGAAGCAAATTTACTTGTAAAATTGTAGGCAACTTTGTTACCAACGATTTTACATGTAATTTTACTGCAACTTTTTTTACAGTGTAGATGCCAAAAAAGTAAATGTTGTGTTATTAAATAATAAGATTAGTTCAGCTAATTCAGATAGTAAAAGTATTTTAAACAATGGGTCAATAGGTAGTCCCGCCAGAATAGACTAATAGCTATAACTTCACGAAATCTGGCACGACGATCTGTCCTCTGGGTATGCCGTGGATAATTTTCCCACGTCTTCTGCGCCCTCCTACCCCACCACCGTTAACCCATTTAAACGTTCAAAAAACGCTCCCGCGACGACCCGAAATATGTTTGAAGAAACAAAAGTACACAGATGAATATGGAATCATGTCAACACAAAATATATGCAAATTTTAATGTGCTCACTCCAAAGTACCGGGGCGGAGAACGGATGCCGCGCAATTCGCCGCCGCCTGCATCAACAGGGGTGGCGCATCATGGCGCGGCAGCCTCCTGGCAGCAGGGTATATGGCGAAATATTATTTCGGTGCCGCGTCGGTTTTGCGACCATGAATAATTAAAACGCCTGTTCGGAACAACTGGAAACGGTTTGAATATCGGGCGTAAGGGGATCGTGTTCTTGGGAAGACGGGGAAATGAAAGGATTTGGAAATGAAACAATAATGACAGTTTCCGGAGGTTACACGTGGCAACAAGGCGCCTGAGATTTAATTGGTCTCACTTTCAAACGGTTCGTTATATATTATAACCAATATAATTATATAAATCATTTAACTACGATGGTGTTTACGGTTTGCTCTTGATGAATTATGATAAACGTAATATCAATAACCTACAATCATTGAGTGAATTTTCATTAACAGAACGAACACATCACTGTACCATCTTTAGCAAATTACATGCGAATCTAAACTCCACAAATCTTCGATTATAAATGCAATCGAAGCTACAGCACACTGAAACAGTATGTAAAAAATATTTGAAAGTAATTCTGAATTATGCATAAATAATCGAAAATATGTGGAGCTTCAATTCGCATTTAATTTGTTAAAGATGGTACATTAGTTCATGGATAATATTTGTTATGGTAATTATATTTTTATACGTCAAATAAATAATTTTGTTACTGGTATGAATATGAACGAATATATACAGGGTATTCCACGTAACTGGTTCATTAAAAGTTTATGATGTTCTATTATTTACTTATATTTGAGATTTTGGCAGCAGTATCTGTTCGATTGGAACTATAAATGCACATTACCTTAACCAAAATATCACTTCTGGATGACCGGAAATGGATGTCAACTTTGTTATTTTAAATAGAATGATATAATTTTTTATTCATTTTTGGATTCTACAACTATAAATACGTCAGTCTTCATTAGCTACTCCTATAGCTACATGTTGCCGTTTTTTGAGTTATTTAAGATTTTTTTTTCTTTAGTAATAATCATTGTATCATTGAGAAATTAATATCTCGGTTAATACTGCAAGTAGAGACCCCAAATTTCCTATGTTATGAATCTAAATATTACTCTAAGAAACGGTAAGTACACTTTACATTCTAACATAAAGGGTGTTCAAAACTGAGGAACAAAGTGACATATTTTCAAATGCAGAAAACTCCTGTATTTTAATTCGGAATTAGGAAGTAAATATCATCCTCTATCACTTTATATCAGCATTCCCTATACCTATCTTAAATAGATTTTGAGATATGAGCGACTTTTTGTTAAACAGACTAAGTAGTCCTATCTTTAAATGTTTGTAGCTGGCTCTGCAATGGATTCACGTCAAGTTCATGTATTATTTTTGAATAACCATACAAGAATGTCTGTTCGAATAGTCATTTCTATTAATATTGCGTTGTACGAAAGTGTAATTACAATGATATACATAAACACTTTTGGTTAGTCAATGAATTTGACATTAAATCCCATTCAGAGCCAGCTACAAACACGCAAAGATAATGCTACTTAGTCTGTTTAACAAAAAGCCGTTCATATCTCAAAATCTATTAAAGATAGGTATAGGGAATGCTGATATAAAGTGATAGGGAATGATATTTACTTCTTAATTCCGAATTAAAATACAGGGTGTTCTATTTAAAAAAAAAGAATACTTAGTCTGTTTAACAGAAAGTCGCTCATATCTCAAAATCTATTAAAGATAGGTATAGGGAATGCTCATATAAAGCGATAGGGAATGATATTTATTTTCTAATTAAAATACAGGGTGTTCTATTTAAAAACATGAGTTTTTTGCATTTGAAAATATGTCACTTTCTTCCTCAGTTTTGAACACCCTGTATGTTAGAATGTAAAGTGTGCTTACTGTTTCTTAGAGTAATATCTACATTCATAACATAGCAAATTTGGAGTCTCTACTTGCAGTATTAACCGAAATATTAATTTCTCAATGATGCAATGATTATGACTAAAAAAAAAAGAAAAACTTAAATAACTCAAAAACGGCAACATGTAGCTATAGGAATAGCTAATGAAAACTGACGTATTTATAGTTGTAGAATCCAAAAATGAATAAAAAATTAGATCATTCTATTTAAAATAAGAAAGTTGACATCCATTTCCGGTCAACCGGAAGTGATATTTTGGTTAAGGTATTTTACATTTATAGTTCCAATCGAACAGATACTAGTGCCAAAATCTCAAATATAAGTAAATGATAGAACATCATAAACTTTTAATGAACCAGTTACGTGGAATACCCTGTATATTGGTATTTTTACGTACAATTTTCATAAAATTATTCATTATATGAACGCAATAAAGTATTAAATGGTACATTCTTCGTTAGTTCAATGGTTTGCAATTTATTGCAAGAACGAATAGATAACATACCTTATAATGAAAACTACACCATAGTGATTGAATTACCGACTTACGCCGCCGTCGCTGATTGAGTGAGAGTTTGGCGCGTGGCCCCTAGAGGGTGTGCATCTAATCTCGTGATCTTTTAGGGGGAATCGAGAATAATACTTGGGACACGATACTGATGAAAGTGGATTTGCTCTTGGCAGAATGCTAAAGACGCGTGGAAGGCGGACACTCACATTTCCATTTCATTTTCTGAACAATGAATAATACATTATCTTTTTAAAGAACATCGCCAAATTTGTCATTAATTACAGATGTACAGTGTATTCCTAGATGGTCAGTAGCAATAAGGGTGAGCTAATGTGAGGTCTCATTTAAGAGGTTTAAGGAATATGGTCTACTTGCTAGCTAAGTAATAAATTACTATAGGTCGGCTAGATGAATTAAAAGAAGAAAACACAAAGTCATACTTTAAAAATTGTTAGAACTTATTACCAAACATAATTATTACAAAAACTTTAAAAACCCAGCATAAAGGCAGTCAATGTTAAAATAAACGTATGATGGTTGTAAAGCGTTCACAGACCTCAGAATCACGTGACCAACGGCGGTAATTTAAAAAATATGTCATGCATGTGCAAAAAGTGAGGTTAGATGATATGATATCCAAAAAAGTTATTTGAAAAAGTTGCTTAGAATTTAATTCTGAAGCTGTATGCAAGTTTTTGTAAGCACATTAAAAATAAAATAAAAATACAAATCGTACTTATTTTCGCAAAACTGTTGTTTCTGGCCTAGTGATACAAATAACTATTATTATTACTAGATACAGTGCCTTCCAACAACAACTGTCATATCGAAATCGTTAGTTTTCGCTGTACTAATTATGCAAAAATTGTGACAAAACTTTTTGAGTATCAAACAAATTTATAAATATTACTACAGTTGAGCTGCTAAAAACGAAGAAAATGGAAATATGTAATTTAATGAAACAATATTTTCAATTAAATCGTGATTTTTATTTTTTTTAAAATATGTTGTATGTAAGTTGCGTACAGCTTTAGAATTGAATTCTAAGCAATTTTTTCAAATAACTTTTGTTGGATATCATGTAATCTAACCTCACTTTTTACATTTACATTTACCGCAATACGAGTGGTCACGTGATGTGTATCAATAGTTATTTGTATCACTAGTGTGATACACAATGTTTTTGGGCCGACAAATCTTAATTGTGAATTGAAAATAGAAAAGAAATTTTGACACTAGGAAGTTGACAGTACAAGTTGGCACGCATATTACATACCTTAGTATTTTGACGTTTCCGAGAATAAATCTTTTTTTTTGTAATTTTTTTTTTTAATTTAATATCTATTTATCAATAATAAGTGCAATGAAGACATCAGTTCATCTTAGCATGGTTGAATAGTAGCTTAATGACAATTTATTACACATCTGTCATGTGGAATCTAGTGTGGTCAACCTTTAGTGACATTTTTGCCTGCCTAGGCAGGAAAACGCTTTTAAATACTGCAAAATGAGTGTTTCTGGACAGAGGGGCAAAAAATAAATTTTGGGTTTCCTAGACATGCACAACCTGTCCGCCAACAAATATTTTAATTATATTTTAATAACAAAAAAAATCCCATATATTGCAAAATTAAGCCAGTCACTGTATATTACTATATGATAAATGTATAAATTAATTAAATAATAGTAATTGGAAAAGACATACAGCAAAGCGATTTCGTTGTTTTCAACTAAATAATTTTATTAACATATATTTGGTTACAGGTACTAGATTATTAGTTATTTTAAATGATATTAAAAAAATATGGAAATTTTCACAGTGTACGCTTATTTGCTCTTATATTTTTTCCAAGCAAAAGTTGAAATATTTGTGTGATTATATACGCAATATGGAAATTAGAATTATGTATGCGTTAATGGCTTGGTTCATTAGCAGCGTTAAAGCCAGCAATCTCCAATCAATAATCCCATCAGCGATTCCAGCCTTTATGTACGAAACTGAATTTTGATTGAATGATCGATCGCCTAGATTAGACTTTTTGTCCATTCCATCGTCTTGCACGTAAACATACGACATGTAAGAAATCGATATATGGGAGCGTGCTGAAGCATGATGAACGCGGATGTTGCCTCTTCTAAATTCTTCTCTACTACACCCTCCTTTACTCCTGGCGTTAATTATCTCGGCAAACTCCACGCTCATTAATCCACCACCTTTCGTCGTCGGCACCGAAAAGTTAGTCGGCGGGAGTTTCACCTTGCTAAAAATTAGTTTAAATCGAGCCCGTGAGCAGCTCTTGCTTCCTCCTACAGCTTCTACAGGGCTTTTCAACTGAAATGAGCCACTTCAAATAACTCACTACTTTATAATATATATATTTATAGAAAATTCCGAAACCTGTCAATTGTCATATTAAGGGGGACAACTTTTAATGAAGGGCCTGACGATTTAAAATCATTTCTGGGGGCGCAGCAAAATTTGATGGGGGAAGTTGGGTCTTGTATCTAGTGGTGAACGAAACGGTGATTCTTAAAGTTGTGATTGTAATTTATAAATAACTGTGGTGATTGTGATCACTCTATTGATTCATTGATATTGTAACGTTTTTCTATTCTTAAAACGTTGTCGGGGTTTAGAAAAATACACAGGCGATATATTTAAATTAACTTATTTTATTAACACACTTACGGTACTTAAAATCTATTAAAAATGCTTATTAATTAAATCACTTAATCACTAATGTCTTTATTTATGTAAACGATTTATTTGCATCGATATTTATATTACACGCACTAACTCGCTCGTATTTATCTCCACTCGCTATCCAAACTATTCAACTCGTATCGACTGACTGACTATGGCCAATCCCCACGCGTTATTTATATCTGGCGCCGGAACTACGAGATTCTTCCAGACTTATCTAGAGTGTGCTTCTAGATTCAGAAGAATAATCACGAATCTTCGACCCGGTACTGCCCTCTGTCATTCCACGTACATAGTTCTTTCTTCCGCTATGTTAGCGCCATCTAGGGGCGCCTATCGAAACCGCCAGTTTTTAAAAATTTGCGCTCGTTACAATATCATATCGTCGTATGATCATGTATACTTCTTATAGGTTAGTAAGGTTAGGAGGTGAGGAGTTTTTCTTTTCGCAGCGATAGAGTTACCATACACATTTTCTTTTTTGGAAAACATTTATTTATATATTAAAAAAAGATACTCAAATTTATCTAGTCTTTACTTTGGCGGTAGTCGACAAAGCGTTGTCGAAACAATTTGAAAATATCCTCAAGGTTGAATGTTAAAAGTGTATATAATTATTTTAAAACAACTCGCGAGTGGGTTTTGTTATTCCGAGAAACTTCTACATTAAGATTTTGTGTACAGAATACCTACGCTTTTGCTATAATTAATATACCTAGTTGTTGATAATTATTTACTATATAATGTCTTTTTTCGAAATGTAATGTGTAGTTTTGTTGCACAATTTGTTGACATAACTACCTATAAAAGGAGCATAAATTCCATATTGCTTGCCGCAAATGCAATAGTGCATTTTTAGTAGAATTTGGCGTACAATAAAGCTAGACTGTTGGATCAAAGAATAAAGGGTTCTTTGATATCATTAATTGATTTCGTTCTGAATGTGACGTTTGCGAATTCTCCTTGCCGATATATAATATTTTTCTGGTAAATCCATCAACTTTTTATAACCGCGTTTGAGTGAAATAGGAGAAGCGCCATCTTTACAATAATGGGTGTATCATATATACCTATTGAAAATAAGTATATGAGTAGAAAACTTCGCCATAATAATTAATAATGCTTAGATCAGAGAACCTGTTTACAAAAGTGTGGGCTAAGTTCGGAAAAAAATAATTTGAACATAATAATTACATTAAGTTAACTACAATTATGGTTAGAGTAATCTTTATTACTTAATAATATTCACTTTGTTAATTGAAGACTACTTACTGTTTAAGTGAAATTAATAGATTTGTTAAATTAATAGACTAGAAGTAACAAAATTATATAAAGCGATCATATTATTATATACCAATTATTTTCTTAATATTCGTAATATCTCTAAAATAAACGAGATTTTATTAGTTTGAGAGTTTGTTTGTTGATTTCATTAAAGACAATACGTAAATTTCGAGGGACGTTGGCAGTTGGTGGATATAATTATATTACTAACCGATGCCCGTCTTAACATTAGTTTTTTTGCTTCAGAAACAGGAATTCGTAAATTTTGAGGTATATCCAAGATCTTGGCAGACCGACGTCCTTCTTAACATTAGCGGAAATCAGAATATTTCAATTATAGTGAATTAATTATTAATTAATGAACTAGTGTTCGAGTACTATAAAGTTTTTCAGTATAAAAATTCTCGTTTATAACTTTTTCCCACTCCATCATATGCAATTTATTATATCTACTAGTTGTAAAATATTGTAAAACATTTTAAAATATTTTCTAGAAGATTGTGCTACAGTATTTGCTAACAATTTCATTGCTTTTTTTGTTACTGTAGTACATATGGGTCATTCCATATCAACCGGAACACCTAAAAAATTTGATGTCTTGGATTCTTTTTATATTTTAAATTATAATTTTTAATAATGCCTAAATTAGATTGTACTTCATTATGACCCCCTTTTTCTCCTGTTTAATAAAATAATGTCTTTTTTCTCTATGTTTACCGCGAAATTAAATTTTTGAAAAAATATCATAATATCCTTTAAGCTATGTTCTACAAGAATAGAAGTATTTGAAAATGGAGAACCTGCACTACTCTACGTTACATTGTGATATATCGTAATGTAACGTACAGTACTGTATGATTTTTTTTTTTTTTTATAGAATACCCGTAGGTTCTCCATTTTCAAATACTTCTATTCTTGTAGAACATAGCTTAGAGGATATTATGATATTTTTTCTAAAATTTAATTTCGCGGTAAACATAAAGAAAAAAGACGTTATTTTATTAAACAGGAGAAAAAGGGGGTCATGATGAAGTACAATATAATATAGGCATTATTAAATGAAACTGCATAACCAAAGAATATTACTTCTGCGATTATTTTATCGATTTTGCAAACTTTGTTCGCAAATATCTTTGTAAATAGATACTGTAGAGCTTTAGGAAAAAATACGGGTCTTCTAATTTTAGGCAAAGACTTCAAATTTAAAATATAAAAAGAATTCAAGATATCAATTTTTTTAGGTGTTCCGGTTGATATGGAATGACCCATATATGAAACTGCAGCGACGTTATTTTAAAATTTCGCACAATAGTAAATATTCTTATTACAATTTTCGTCCAACAGTGAAGTGCAAATATTATACTATGCGGATTTTTCCCTGTGCAGGTAAAGAGTTATTTGAGATGACTCGTTTCAATCGAAATGCCCTGTATACCTGGCGTGCGTCGCATACATTGAAGTTAACGGGGCGCAGTCGCCCGCCTGCGAGTACAGGATAAATTACAGCCCGATCGGCGAGGTGGAACATCAAAAACGGAGATGATAGCGCCGCGCCATCCGGACGATATTTACGCGTGCCGAGCGGGGAGCGATGTTATCTCTTAGTCATCCATAATGTAGCGCCCGCCCATCGCGGAGCATTATGTCGAAGGAGATGGCGAAAGTATCTGTAACGAGTTTAGTTTTAACTGATTTTCGAAATTTCGCCGATAAAAGTTCGTAAAGATCAGGGGAATAAACGGGAACAACACACAGCGCCATCTATGTGGGATATATAGAAAGTCTTTTGTTGGACAGATTTTCTTGTATAGTTTTTGATATACGTGAACAAACCTTGAATATCACTAGGTATTTTTTATGCTTTTTTTTTTGTCGTTCGACAGTTATAATAGGTATTTACGTAACAAGTTGCGAAATTGAAGTGTTTTAGGGATGCAACACAACCCCAAACATTTCTTTCGCGACGTGATTCTTATCTATGATTTTTATACAGGGTGGGCTACCACATTCGCGTCGGTTTATATACGAAAAGTGGTAACATATTTTCAAATTATTTTTGTTAAGAGTAATACGGGTTCAGAAGGACCATATTTAAAAATTATTTTGAAGTATACAGGGCGACTCAAAGAAAAGTTACACATCAAAGTTTTGAAAACTTAAATGGAACATCCTGTATATTATGACATATTTTGATAGTACAGACTAAATAAAGGTAAGTTGGTATTAGGTTTCTTATACCTAACTCAACTCGTTTACGAGATAATTAACTATTCTTCTTCAAAATGTAGACCAAAATTTAAGAGACATGCTTGTCATGTATATTTAAGCTAGATATTTTAAATTGTATATATTTTTTTAACTAAAGCATTAGATTTTATAATAAAATAAAAGTAATCAAAAAAAATTATACAGGGTGAGCAAAAACATACTTTTAATTTTCGCTATCTTTAAAGGCAAGTAGTTTTCTTATTTTAAATGGGACACCCTGTATTTATTACCTTATTTAGATTCTAATTTTAACGGTCTCTAATATTGTATTAATACTTACTAGACCTATCTCTTATAGTTTGTTAGTAATTGCTGCTTCCATCGTCTTTCCGTATTTTAAAATGTACCTAAAACGTTGTAACATTATTTGGCGTCGCTTGTAACTTCAATGGAAGCAGAAAAGTAAGTGCATCTAAGTGGACGATAACGCTTCAAGCGTGAAAAGTATCTGAGAACTTTTTATTCTATTGAAAGCGAAGTTCACAGTTCGGACAACTGAATTGGAAAGTTTTCGCGTTGCTCATTGTCGCAAATCCTACATAGACTGTGGTTACTATAAAGAAGGTAACTGATTTATAGAAAACAAAATAAATTGTTAACAAACAATACAAAGCGTTACAAGGGTGTTTGTTCATCATTGCTTTCTCTGACCTGTGCTGCATTTCTTACTCTCATCTCATACGATTTTTGTGAATAATTGAAATGACTATCCTACAAAACTAAAGATAATCTAACTATTATCTTTTACCTTTATCCGTTGACTTTAAATATAGAGACCCATTTCGGTGGGACATCTGTATAGAATATCAGTAGGTATATGAAGTAAAGTAAAGTAAAGTAAAGTAAAGTACATAGCGTAGTAGCACTTTCCGAGCAAATAATCCCTGAGTAATTTTTTAAACAATAAAACTGTTTGAGCAGTTTTTATAAAGAGTGTATTGAAACATCGTTTAAAGATTTTAAGGGCATGTAGTACGATCGAAAATAAGGTTAAAAGTCATAATAAACATATGTCCACAAATTAACTTTTTACGAGAGAACAGCGATTTTATCGCAATTGCAGAATAAGGTTGCTTTAGCGGTTTTTATTAAGATGTTATTGCATTTTAACATAAAATAGATTATAACTAAAGAAGATGATCAAAATAACGTCCTTCCATTTCGACACAGGATCTACATCTGCTTTCAAGGGAAGCGCGCACTCTTTCAAAAAAACAAGGGTTTTTCTCGTATTATCTGGCAACAGTGTTCTATTCGTTGGTTCAACTCTGGAAGATCGTTTACCGGTGTTACGTACACTAAACTTTTCAAATAACCCCAGATACTAAAATCCAACAGGTTTAAATCGGGAGACCTTGGAGGCCAAGCAATGGGACCTGCTCGCCCTATCCATCTCCCAGGAAATTTTTTGTTAATATGTTCCCTAACAGCACGCGTAAAGTGCGGTGGAGCTCCATCTTGTATAAACCAGAGGTTCAGTCTTAGATTTATAGGTTAATCTTCCAAAAGTTCAGAGAAGAAAAGAAAAAGAACTCGAGGTATGCAGGACCTGTTAAGCGTTGTGGCAAAACAATCGGTCTTAACAACCGTTCCCTTATCATGCCTAACCAGATGTTTAGAGAGAAACGTTGCTAGTGCCTGGCTTCAACGGTAGCATGAGGATTTTCGTCACACCAAACGTAATTGTTGTGGAAATTAAATATTCCATTTTTAGTAAAACCAGCTTCATCAGTGAAAAAAAGGATGTTATCAACGAAATCTGGCCAATCAACAGCTGTTCGCAAAAACCCCTCACAGAAAGCCCTTCTCGCTTGATAATCCGGAGCAGTAAGGGCTTGTACCCGTTGGATATGGTAGGGGTAGGTATAGGAGTTGCTCATGAAGAGTTCTCCAAACAAGATTGCTGCTTACACCCACTTGAGTCGAAATTCTTCTATAACACTAGTTTCGGGATTTTCAGCAATAATATTCAAAATTCGATCTTCTATCTGTGGAGTACATACTATTCTCTGCCGTCCAGTATCAGAAGACCGCTTCTCAAACGAATCAGTTTCTCTTAGTCGTTGAAACACCGTCTGAAACATCACAGGCGAAGGCAGTTGGCGATCAGGAAACGTTTCAGCATAGAAGCGACGTGCTTGTAAAGAATTCCCATTAGCACGACCGTACATGAACACCATATCGCTCATTTCAGCATTAGAATACGCAACCATTGTAATTGCTACAAATTGCACAAAACGTCAAATTAAACTGTCATAAAACAATAACTGATAAGCACCTGTTTACTGGGATATGTTATATCCATGTACTACTAGGAACACTCGCTGTTATCTCGTAAACGGTTGATTTGTGGACATATGTTTATTATGACTTTTAACCTTATTTTCGATCGTACTACATGTCCTTAAAATCTTTAAACGATGTTTCAAAGCACCCTGTATAATCTGGTAATTTATTAAAAATTCTAAGTCCAATATGATTGGGTACATACATTAGCAGTTATGTTAATATTACAAAAAGGATACGCGGAACAGGTCTGCTTTATTAGTTATATTTTTATAAACATATATAGAAACGAATCAAACGGAATACTTTGTACTCCATTTTCATAAAAAGGAAAGGTAAAACATAAAAAAATATGTAGGTATTTTCGGACAGTAAATCGGGATTAGATTGAGTGTAAAGCTTGTGTATTTTTGGTCAAAGTTATTTAATAATCATTGCAGAAGTGAAGAAAGCGTCATTAATGTATTCTCAACCCTCTCTCCGTTGATCTTCTGAAAGCTTTCTTTGTTGTGGCTACATATTAGGTAAAATCTATTGGATGTATATGAGTATAACATAGTTACAGTTAAAATTATCTATAGTTGAAATTTTCTATAAATAATTTTCCAATATTTATCTGTAAATAATTGTATCCTTAAATAAACTATCCAGATATTTTCCTTATTTGTTAATTATATATTATATTGAACAATTTTATTCATATAATGCCCAAACATCTGCTATACAAAGAATCGCTGACGCAACTCTGTAGCCAGATGCCACACTTAAAAATGTGCCAAGTAAAAACTGTATATCGTTTATTTCTTGCTGTGTCGAGTCTTTCTGTCCAATATTCCGATATTAACAGCAGTCGACGCTGAAGCGACAAAAACTTACGCGTTGGACAATAACAGCGACATCCGGACAAGTTCACGGGCCATTCCGTTCGACCTATTCCTTATCGTGCGGGCATTTTTTCGTCGCGAATCGCTTCCGAAGAGGTCAATATTGTCAATTAGGCCTCCGGCAGGAAATTAAAGTTTCTGCAGATAACTGATGGGCGCCCCGCCATAACCATCATTTACATCGGCCGTCTGACATGATATCGCCGTTTGTCGATTCATTACGAAATTGCTATCGATAGCGTCGCCGGAATGACCGCTGAGCGATAGGTTGATTTTAGTACCGGAAAATTTGCTGAGAAAAGCTTCTATATAGGGAGGAGTATTCTCTTTGTCCTTTTTCGGGAGATTTATATCGGCGGTGATCGATGGTCGAGAAGTGTCGAGAAAGCGTGGAGATTGCGTTATATTAAAGTAAATATACCTATTTATTGCGCGTGTGCAATCTTGGCTCCCATATAACCGTCCCTCACAAGGCTAAAACGTGGGCGATTTCCAGTGAACTTGGCCAAAGGTGGCGTTTACTACCAAAAATATTTCGCTCGTGTGCATGAATGCAACTGTTTCTAAAAAGGATTAGACCCACATTTCCAATAAACACAAAAACATTCAATTTATAAAACAAAAACAAATGAACACATTAAAGCCGTGCAGGTATGTATTGGCTTTTGATATTCTATCGACTTGCTTTGTAAGCAAGTATTAATATTGTATATGAATGGGATACTAGATGATTTATTTTGGTTACCTACTCTTCGTTTTATCTGTAATCTTAAAGAATTTAGTATTTTTTCTGCTAATCTCGCAGTTACGTGTGCTGCGCATAATTCTAATCTAGGTGTGGTCGTAGGTTTTATGAGCGTGACCCTAGACTTTGAAAATAACAGATTGCAATAAATCTTACCATCTCGATCTATTGATCGTACGTAAGCACAACCACCATATGCCGTTTATGAGGCATCGAAAAAGAAATGAAGCTCTATATTGACTGGGTCTTTGCATATAACATGTCGATTTATATTTAACTTATTTAACATAGACAACTCATTCTCGAATTTAATCCATTGTAAACTCAAAGTTGGCAATACAGTTTCGTCCCAAGATAATTTTTCCCACCATAGAATATTTTGTTAAGACAAAAAAAAACATTATTCTGTTTAAGCAAGGGTTAAATCCAATAAATACCAAATAAATGTAATTAAAGGTGCGAATGTTTACTAATGAACCCACTACTATAACAAATAGAAAACGATTGACTCACTGTTGTATTGCTGACTTTCCTCTTGCGGCTCGAAGGGCCAATAAATATGTTGATTTTTTTATTAAACTTTATTGATTGATTGACCTGACATGTATCTTTTTCTTTTTTTTGTTACTAACTAAAACAATTACAGCTAACTATGTATGCGTGCATAAACACTACCATTTCTGGAAGAAGGTGAAGTTCTTGTCTGAAAAACTTTGCCTTCATAGTAGTCTTTACTTTTTTTTTTATTATAAAATTATGCAAGAAGTTTTATTTTATTATTATTATTATTTATTAAAATTTATCGTCAATTTTCTGTACCATTTTTATTATAATATTTATATTGTTTTATATTTACTCTAATTTTATTATAATACTTTGAAAAATAGGGCTAATCAGGTTTTGACGGTGCATTTTAAATTGGAGTTTAGATAAAAAAATTAAATTTTAATGCGGACAAATTGGAGGCGTTATTTTTTTGACATACGGAGGCAACGAACACCTTCACTTAAATTATTATAATTTGTCAAATATCTCGGGGTTATTTTGGATGATAAATTAATTTTTTAAAGCGCATATTCAGTATGTTAACTCGAAGGTAGGGAAATGAGTAATAAAATTAGAACATCAGCTAGAGTCACGTGGGGTTTAAACGGTAACGCGGCGGGTAATATTTACAGGGGCGCTATAAAACCAGTAATGTTGTACGCGGGGGCGAACTATAACTAATAGCTTATCTATCTTATTAGAGGCGTATTAGATACTCGAGATATATTATGACATGAAGGGGGTATAAAACATTTTTGAACTATATAACTTAAATTTAAGTTCCCTCAACTGTAAATCTACTGAAAATACCTCCCAAAATAACGCACGCCGCATCTGCCGAAATAGATGAATACGCGTTCGCGGCCCTAACTGTTAATAATCTTTGCGCCTCGATTAACTTTGTTGTTTCTTTGATTGATTATAGCCAAAGATATTTTCACAACGATGTTTTTTCTCAATCAGTCGAAACAAAGCTGTTATTTGCTTGAAGATCAAAATTTTCCAGCCTGGTCGTCTCTCTCCATAAGATTTCCTCTCCGTAACACTTGTTGAGGGTGCAAAATATACTTAAAATTAGTGAAATAAAAGAGATGGTAATTCTAACAAGTATATTGGAGGAAATGAAACAAATGATAACAAAATAACAAGATAACGAAATTAATAAAATGTCGTGTAAAAATTTTACCGGAAGAATACTTTAAAATTATGATAAGGTTGAACATAAACACAGTGAAATTTTACGATACAAAATTATAAAACAAGGAAGAGGGAGAGCGATATACGGTATCTGCGTCTTTCGTAATGGTTAATTCTTCTAGCGAGATTTTAATTCATCTTACCAAATGTAAGTTTGATCATCTCGTAATCCGAAATATTAAATAAAACAAAAAGGATTTGTTCCAAATGGTTTTAACACATAAACAGAATCACTTCGGAGGAAAGCTTTTGCTTCTTGTTCCCGAATTTTCAAACTTGGGAAAATTACAGAATTTTATCAAAAGAAGATTGAATTTGATTTTCAATTTGGATTCGCTATGGCAACGAAGGGGATCCAAAAGCTGATTCGGATTCCACGAACTAATCCTCTAAAGCAGCAATGTCAAGGATTTTTATAAACAATTACTTCCCCTTCGTGTATAAAATTTTGACAGATGATTATCGATTTTTTACATGCAGCCAAGTGTTTTGTTAAGATTTCAGCTTTGTGACTGATCTCCTTCGAGGTGTTGCAATTTTTTTGGCACGTAGTTTATTTTTTATACTTCCTGTCGTCTCTCTTTTATATCAAATGAAAACTATAAATGCGTACAAGATTTAAAATTGGTTGCAAAGTGTCTGTCGATACCATTTTCTCGCTTGCCAGTTTTTCACGTTTAACTTTGTACCACGGTACATCCGTCCCTATACTACAGAGAGAAACATTATTTTCTTTTTTTTCTGGAATTGTTGGCAATATAGTACAACCCAATTCCACTTCTCCGAAAGCGAGAATTAGTCTTTCGAAAAGTCCGTCGGTATACGGTGGCGACCTTCGATAGTCTACGAAAGATCCCACGGCCAGAACGGCGCCACTAACTTTCCTATGTGTTTTATGTCCGGCTCCAAGCTCGGATACGGTTGCCTATCCGAATATCTGGACGGAGACGGTGAAAAAACAAAAGATGATTTATATTTAACGGTCTTAGCTGTCGCCAGCGTTGCTGATGTTGAGGATTTTTTGGAACGGATAGCACAGGCGGCGCGATGCTTTTATCGGTAAACGATTTGAGTTACGTACTGCTGTGTATTGACTGAATTAAATGAAAAATGTAAAACTGATTTTTTTTTAAATGAAAAATAAAAATGAAATTAGCTAGCTCAACGGATACAATTTTAAAGAACGCAAAAGAACAATTAATCTCAGAGTTACCCTCGCGAATTAAAACTTGAATCTAACCACGAAAAGCAAAAAGTGAGTGAATGAAATCAAACTTTCTTAATTACCCGAAAAATTGAAAAGGTTAATAAAATAAAAATAAAAGAACAGAATTTTTAACCCAACGACGTTAATTAACAATCAAATTTATTTTTCAAAATGGGTTTAATTACAGATAGTGCAGAAAAAACCGTGAACTGAAGGTTCTGGCCTAAATAAAAAACTGCACTTGATTCTAAATTACACTAGGACAATGCTATTTCCTACACAAAGCAAAAGATTAGTTTGTTCAGGAAGATTATCGAAAATCTTTCAATTTCAACCCACGTGGTATCAAATTAAAATAGACTAAGCGTGGACAATTACTAGAAATTTACAAAATTGAAAAACTAAATGCAAGAATAAAGCTTCTACTCACCCAACGGAAAATTAACTCTTTAAACCATAATGAGAACAAAAAAAAATAAACTAAAATGTATCTTTCCAAACAAAAATAATAATTGATTTTATATCTATAATGTGCACTCTTCAATATATTAACAATTATTACGATAAGAATTCCTTGATTGGCTATATAAAAGACAATTAATGCGAAATTTACAATATCAACATGAATTACAAAATGGCAACAAAGATATACAAAAATTACGTCTACTCACATCAATAGTCGAACAAGGAACTCCTTAACAAAACTCTACAATCTTTTTTTTTTACAATAATCCCTCTCTCAAAATCGTACAACGCAGTCGTATTTCAATACGCCAATATTGAACAGAATCCGCATTATAACAATACTAGCAAACAATAGACAAAAGAATGAATGGAATAATTAAAAAAAAACTTACCACTAAATAAATTAAAATGAAACAATAAACTCTTTAACTAAACTTATACAAAACAACATCAAAATTTCTGAAAAATTCTCGGTAAACTGAATCAGCTGTTTTAAGCGAAGAAAACTACCAATAAATAACCAAAAATAGGCAACTTGAAATACACTCAGGGATAAGGCGGGTTGTCTAACCACAGCAGTACGCATGCGTCGCTGATAAAGTAGCACATTTATTATTTGCAGTCGTGCAAAAAAAATGTATTGTCTATAAATATTTCACACCTAGTGAAACTTTCACGTAGGGCAAAGTATACATATAGTCTCGTCGATTCAATGTACTATATATATAATATAATGTCTTGCATCACCCATTTTATTCAATAGCTCCTACCGACATTTAATATGTATTATATTGAAAGTTGAATCGGCCAACTGTAGTTCTTTTTATCTGCGGTTATTGCTTTCTATTCTAAAAGCGATGAAGGAAATTTAGTTGAGATAGACATAGGGTTTTGCACGATATTGAAACGACTCAACTATATTATGAATACATTTAGTAATTACATATCTGTATCCCAGAAACACAGAATTCTAAAATGTGTAAATATAAATGGAGGAAACATACATTTTTTTCTTATTATCGTAATAATGTAGACATGCTCTAGATTTGATTTAATTTAAATGCATTCATAATTGGCTGATGAATAATAATATAACTTTGTACATTGGTATCAATGCATAATTTATTAAAAAGCTATGTAAATAAAATTACATGTAATGTAGTTCCTAACTAAACCGATTAAATATTTCGGTTTGTTTTTTGCATTATACACTGAGAAAAAAATTGTGTTTTAGTCAACGCAAAATGCGTTTATTCAACACACTTTTTGGGTTGTATATAAACAACACAACCATTGGATTTATTCAACTCATGAAATAGTGTTAGCATAAAATATTGGTTGGACACTAAATTAAGTAAAAAGAACACAAAAAGATGAAAAATGTCAACGCAAAATATGCTTTCACTGCACCAAGTTTATATCTCAAACAAAGCAACCTTGTGTTGGCTGTAGTATATAATTTGTTGCGTAGGCTTTCACGTCCGGAATCTACTGTAAAAAGTTTTTCCGTGCTGTTGAACCGTAGTCTAGTGGAATAACTTCCGTACGTTTCGTTCACAACCGCGATGAACATCTTCAGGCGGCGAGGTCGAAGTTTCCTTCGCGATGGCTCGTCGTTTAGTGAAACGCCATAGATTAACATGTGCAGCGTTGAGTAACCCGACCCTTTGCGACAAAAAAAAACATCTGTTAGGTTGGCTCATATACGGGACGTTGGCGTAGTAAAACAGTTGCCCAGGATATTACTGCCCGATTTCGCACTTATGCCTGTTAGTTCGAGATGTACTAGGTTTTATAGCTTTCCAATTCATTACTCTATTTTTAGATAGTGCATGACAAATGAAGCAAATATTTGAAAAGAATTGTGAGACACATATATTAAAAAAAAGAATCGAATAATGACTGTAGATGTCGGATCGGATGTTATTAGTCCTAAGTTTGAATGCTGAGGTGTTGTTTTAAAGATAAAGTATATATTTGTAAACATAGCGAAAGATTTAGCCCAGGCGCTTGTTGGCAATATATAATAGAGATTCATGTAAGAAGGGTCGGTACTATGCTGTCGGAGTAAAGTCTTAGTTTGAAAGCAGTCGTCTTTTATTTATCTTACAAAATTGTTAAAAATTTTAAAAAAATGTGAAAAAGTAAAAAGAAAAAACAATACTTATAACAATTCATAAAAATATACATATGCAAAAGAGGTTGAAATTCAGAAAAAAACTCTTAAAAAAAAATTAAAAATGTACAAAACTGTTAATGTTCTTCGTGTAGATGTATTGTATAAGATAAAAGATTTTTCAATTAAGATAAACGACCAAGAAGTTATTAAAGAAGTCACGTGCAGTTCTTTATCATATTTATACACCCTGTATATTATCCAATAAATTTCATAAACTCCTGTGATACTTAACTTCGGATCAAGTTTTCCAATCTCTTTATACTTAGTGACGGTAACTGTTTTCTTTCTTCTAGGGCCATAATGGTGATTAGGAGTGAGATTTAACTCTGCGAAAACTCTGATAAGCATTAAACTGCTTAGCCTCTATCTACTCCTTTTAAAATATAATTTTTTTATGTCCTTGTATATTTTATAAAATCCGGATTGTACCATTACATGTTTTTCGTCAATTTGTAAGCCTATACTTTATGTTGTCAGTTCTAAAGTAAACATTACTTTCAGAAGTTCGTTCTTTGCTGCCAGCCGCAGCATCACCTCGGTCGTTATATGCTAATATTTGAAGCGTGGCAAAATTCGATTACAATTTTTCGAAAAACTCAATTAAACTTTTCAATATTTTCTGTAGGCGACTCCTTGCGTCATCACTTACCCCAAGAACAACAAAATACCGTTAGCTTTAACTCAATTTATACGGAAACGAAGTTCGATCCAATTTACCTCGTTCGTCTTCAGATGTTTTTATCTGCTCCTGCTGTGCGTAAAAATGCTCGTAGATAATACACACAAGCGCGTTTTTACGTACGTGTACATATATACGTCCGGTAATGCTTTGATCTTTAGTCCTCGAACGTTCAGCTAAGTTAAGCACTCCATTTCAATCCTCTTTAGACGGGGTTGGGCTTGCCCAAGACTCCATAAAAAAGGAGTGCCATTCAAATCGGGCAAGCCTCACTTCGCCATAGGGCAAACTTTTCGGAATCTGGATGGGAACGTCTATGGAAAGGAGTGTTGAATTGCTTTTGTACTCTCGAATGTAAGGTGGCTGCCACTTTGGGGATTTTATTGTTTGTGAATACTAAGAAAACAGGCTTCTATAGGGGGTTTTAACTCGGGGGATTGGCTTGGTCTCAAAAGATTGGTAGCGACAGGGGAATGCGGCCGGGGTTAAGAAAAATCGGAGCGGGTTTGGCCCACAAATTAACGATTTGAGGGTGAAAAATAGGGAAATTTAACGATTTTCAGCATATTTTGCAAATATCTCGGAAACGGTTAGAGATATCGAATTCCGGTTTTCGGAATTCTATTCCCCATTAAAATGCGCATGGGGTAGACCATACTAGAACGCACCAACATCGATTTTATTTTCCTAAATTTTAACCTCGAATATCTCGGAAACGGTTAGAGGTAGCGGATTGCGCGTCATTCGATTCGCCGTCAAAATGCGCTTCTGGTAAGTCCTAATAGAAGACTCTAGCGTTGACTTGACTTTTGAAAACTTCCACCTCAAATATCTTGAAAACGGTTACGCTTAATTTGATTTATGACATGTTGCGGCACAGGCTGGCACACATGTTACATATCTTAGTATTTTGATGTTTCCGAGAATAAGTCTTTACCTGTAATTATCGATGAATAGTTTGATACCTATTCATCAATAATAAATGCAATGGAGACGTCAGTTCATCTTACAATTAGTAAGGTAGCACAGTAACTTAATGACAGTTTATTACACATCTGCACGGAAAAAAATGTTTGAAAAATACCAACAATTGTAACACCAATTCGTACAAATTGTTGTAGGATTCGTGACGACGTCAAATTGTCGTAATTAACCGAATATTATTGTAGGACTTTTACAGTGGGAATTTTTCCGATAAATTGTAATAATATATCCTACAATAGCATAGGAATAATTCAAACGTATCGAGTACCTCATTATATTGTTAACTAGTAATAAATGCAACAGCAAATGTAAAGGAATCACTTTTTTAGAATACATTTTTTCCAACAATTGTGAATTTAAAGGCAACTATTTTGCAGCAAAATACCTAATAGAGTGTTATAATATTTACTGTGTAAATTTTAGCTATTGATAATTAATGTTTTAGAAATTCAAGTTTATTTTTAGTATTTTAATAGTAGCTATAATATAAAATAGCATAGGGTACTAGCGTATTGGTGTAATTTTTGCAACAATACGCGGTGCAGATTGCTACAAAGTACTTAATATTTTCCCATACATTATATATGTATTATAAGACTATTATTGTAGATATGAAAGGGTAATAAAATAAAGTTTTCCATTTCCAATAAAACAGATTTATTACAATAGACCACGAATTAGTACATTGTAGACATACAGGTATCTTAAGTATTTGTTTCGTCTCTCCTGAAGCGAGTGTTCCAAATTACCGATGTTCTGTGAAATATTAAAGATTAGAGCTGGATTTTTTTTTAAATATGTGCAGCTTAATATGAAGAATAAAGCCTTCTCTCATCTCCGCTTTCGAAGGTCTTCATCTCCCCACGCCCCTTTTGCTCTTTAGTCCTGGAGTTGAAGAAAATAGCAAAGGCAATATTGTTAAGGCAAAAATTTCTTCCCATATATCTTCACTGGGTGTATACTCGCTTTTTACTTCGATTAGTAACAAAAAGGAGGGAACCTATAATAGAAATATATACTAGTAATCGAAAATTTCGTTCTATTCGGGATATCGTTTTTTTTTCAGGATCATACTTTTTATACCAACTAGTTAAAAAACGACGTCTTTTTTTTTCGTAGTGACAATGATTTAAAATCAACTACAACTGCTCCGTATCAGGTTATTAGTACAGCGCGTTACTTTTTTAAGACGAATTATCAACAGTTTCCAATTCTCTTGAATACAGCTACGTATTATGAACGCCGCTAATAACGTAGCGTTACTATCTTTAAGACGAATTTTCAATGGTTCTCTAATCGGTTGGGAGCAGTTACATACGTGCTCCGAACGCGGTCATTTTGATTCAACGGTTATACGGCAAATCTTGCAGTACGGCATTTTATACCTAGTATAGGTATGTTCATAATTGCGAAGGAAAATTATTGATGTTTATCTATGAGATAGTAGAAACTGTATATTTACTTACCCGTAAATCTCTATTGTAAACAACTAAAGTCCCACTCTTCTAAATGATTTTTTACAAAGGTATCCATTGCGTGGCCACTATCCATTGCACAACTGCACAATTAATAAACGAATAAAAACTTTTGTGAGGGGTAGGGGTGGAATACGGCGAACTACCAATAGGAGCGTGACGCTTGATCACGCCCACCCCGATTGTTCACGAATTTTAACGAAATGCAATATTTTAGAAGTGTACATAGAAATTTTGCATTTTTTTGTGGGAAATGTAGAAAGTATTTGTTTTATAAATTACTTCGATAATTATAAGTTTTTCAAGAATAAAACATAACGTCCATATTGATATTGGTGAAGTGGAATAATTCATATTGATAATCGAAACTGTGCTACTACAAAATAGCTCCAAATATTTATAAAATTTTGCTGTACAAGAGGTGTACACTACCATCAATTAATGGAATTTTTCATACAATTTCGGTTCCTACACGCTTATTTCAATAATTAATAAAGTATTTTTTTCGGTGTGTCATGTCGAATGTAGGGTGCCAACCTTTAGTGACATTTTTGCCAACCTTTTACTTTTTGATCCCCCGCTTTGAAATAAGTGTTTCTGGACAAACTATTTTACATTTTATGTTATGAATATAAAGTGATAAAAAATGTACAATACCGGGACACCTAAATATTTCCCCATGGCAACACGAATTGAGGAATGCCCGCATAGCTGGCTGTAACAATAAAAGGTTACACTGAAAAACCGATTTGTTTGATATTTGATAATATTAAATTTTGTTTAAGCTAACTAAATTTTGAGTTAAATATGCGCAAACAAATATTTGATTAACTGAACCAAATTATTTATTTATTTAAACCATTATTTATTTGTAATAACGAAAAAATTTTGTTGGATCAGCTAATTTTTTATAATAAAAATTTGTTGACGTTATTTTGTTGTGCTGAACAAATTAGTTTTTCAGTGTATTAACTGAAAAGCAACATAATTTTCTTGTTTAACACTGCAAAAATTGTTATTTTGACATAACAGATAAGATTTAGGGTCAGTTTCGTAATAAATGTTCCTTTAGCACTTTAACAAAAGTTTATTATTTATGGGAACATTAATTTAAAGTAAATTTTAAAGCTTTAAAGTGACATTATGAAACTCATCCTTACTCATTTTGACTTAAAGTGTTTATTATTTAACCTAACAACTTCTGCATTATATTTTAATGAATTCTTTTGGTAGATATAACATGAAATAGTTGTTTATTTAACCCTAAACGCTTATTGCCCTAACAATATTGAATGCTTAAAATAAAATTATTTGATTGTTTAAAACAAGGCTATAGAATAATTGTCAAATAAACATATTTACTTTACCTCTTATTTTGCTACTTTGACAAACATTTTTGTTTGACTGTATATTTTTTTTTGTTTGACCTCTATTTTTTTTTTTGTTAATTCGCGCATCTTCCTCTCTCAGTGTATGCTCCAATGAAACCTCATCTGTTGGGCAGGCAACTATAAATTACTCCTAAACACGGGTGAGTTATATAGTTTAACGCGATTTGTGTGTCAGACTTCAGAGAACCAAACAAACATGGCACGTACTACGTATATGCTGTTCATACATAGGTATGTGTAATATGTTTCTGCACACATCCCCCGGTGACATAATACTGCAATGCGTGACTCTCCCGGATCCCAGCGAGAATCTGTGCGGCCGCTTGTGACGTCACGGGCGTGCATTGATACAGAGTGTAGCGGGAGAATTAGAAAGTCATGAGTTTAGGGTTATTGGTCCTAATTTCGCTCGTTATCTTATCTAAAGAACTATGAAAATAGTTAAAAGTGTTGCTTTTTGAAACGGTAACCCGGAATACAACAAGTTTCCAAGAGTGGTTCAAGGTGTTCTTCATAAAATATTTCTATGATAGCGTATTATGTACAGAGTGATTGATTTATTATAGAATACGTTTTTTTCCGTAAAATCGTGAGGGTAATCAATTTCTATTACATAACGCTATTATACAGGCTGTTTTGAAACATCGTTTAAAGATTTTAAGAGCATGTAGTACGATCGAAAATAAGGTTAAAAGTCATAATAAGCATATATTCACAAGTTAACTGTTTACGAGATAATAGCGATTTTATTGCAATTGCAGAATAAGTTTGCTTTAGCGGTTTTTATTAAGATGTTATTGCATTTTAACATAAAATAGATTATAACTAAAGAAGATGTTCAAAATGATGTCCTTCCATTTCGACACAGGATCTACATCTGCTTTCAAAGGAAGCGTCCACTCTTTCAAAAAACAAGAGTTTTTCTCGTATTATCTGGCAACAGTGTTCTATTCGTTAGCGCAACTCTGGGAGATCGTTTACCGGTGTTGCGTACACTAAACTTTTCAAATAACCCCAGATACTAAAGTCCAACGGGTTTAGATCGGGAGACCTTGGAGGCCAAGCAATGGGACATGCTCGCTCTATCCATCTCCCAGGAAATTCATTGTTAAGATGTTCCCTAACAGCACGCGTAAAGTGCGGTGGAGCTCCATCTTGCATAAACCAGAGGTTCAATCTTAGATTTATAGGTAAATCTTCTAAAAGTTCAGGTAAAGTATTTTCCAAGAACTCGAGGTATGCAGGACCTGTTAAGCGTTGTGGCAAAACAATCGGTCCCCCTATCATGCCTAACCGGATGTTTAGAGAGAAACGTTGCTGGTGCCTGGCTTCAACGGTAGCATGAGGATTCTCCTCACACCAAACGTGATTGTTGTGGAAATTAAATATTCCATTTTTAGTAAAACCAGCTTCATCAGTGAAAAGGATGTTATCAGCGAAATCTGGCCGATCAGCAGCTGTTCGCAAAAAACCACTCACAGAAAGCCCTTCTCGCTTGATAATCCGGAGCAGTAAGGGCTCATGAAGAGTTCTCCAAACAAGATTGCTGCTTACACCCACTTTAGTCGAAACAACACTAGTTTCGGGATTTTCATCAATAATGTTCAAAATTCGATCTTCTATCTGTGGAGTACATGCTATTCTCTGCCGTCCAGTATCAGAAGACCGCTTCTCAAACGAACCAGTTTCTCTTAGTCGTTGAAACACCGTCTGAAACATCACATGCGAAGGCAGTTGGCGATCAGGAAACGTTTCAGTATAGAAGCGACGTGCTTGTAAAGAATTCCCATTAGCACGACCGTACATGAACACCATATCGCTCATTTCATCATTAGAATACGTAACCATTGTAATTGCTACAAATTGCACAAAAACGTCAAATTAAACTGTCATAAAACAATAGCTGATAAGCACCTGTTTACTGGGATATGTTATATCCATGTACTATTAGGAACACTCGCTGTTATCTCGTAAACGGTTGATTTGTGGACATATGTTTATTATGACTTTTAACCTTATTTTCGATCGTTCTACATGCCCTCAAAATCTTTAAACGATGTTTCAAAACACTCTGTATTTGTCTTTGCATCAACATACCATTTTTATTACGCTGCTGAAAAAAATCTTTTAATTTGTAGGTCTCTTTTCTGAATACATTTACTTTCTAGTTTTACTCTTTAAGAAGTTACACCTGTATTAATAATTTTAGTGGCAGGTATACTTATTACTTATTACACTTTTAACTTCTTTTATCGTATATAAAAAGAACGCTTTTTTTGTTAAAATCTTTAATATCGATATCAAAAGAATTTTGTGCAAGAAATCACTAGTGTCATAAATAAAATAATATTAAATAAACTCACCTAGGTAGAAAAATAAAACTTGAGAGAGTTTTAGCCGGACAATCACCCCATCACGATATCTTTGTCTTGCTTTTTAGGTAATAAATTTTATATTAATTTAATAGACTGAAGAAGACACAGATTGGTCGAAACGTTACTGGAGGAATTGTTTCATATAAAATATAATAATTTACCTGAAAATAGCCGCCTTCTTGTTTCCATCATTAAAATTGTTTACCATCGATTACGAATGCTTTAAAAAAATGTTTTTGAACATTTCTTCTCTAATAGTAGATCATAAACGCTCTTAATAGAATCTCATGGCAATTATGGCCCGAGATTTATATCTACAACCATTAGACGAGCTCTAATAATTACTATTTCATCATATTTAATAGGCGAGAATTAAAATTTTCTCGCTTTGCTCCGTTAAAAGTTATTTACTCCAATTGCCTAACGCCGGGTGCGCGGGCAATTACGGCAATTTAATTAAAACGACGGCAAAATTGCATCTTTGCGTCGATCTTGTGTTGCCCCGTGTCGTTAGTTAATTAGCTGTTCCGGAGATGGAGCGCGCTATCCCATACAGCAGCGTCAGGAATCGCAGTCCATGCATCCATGGTACGTCATAGCTTGGATTAATGCAATGGGCATACAGTCGAATGCGTACATATCAGCAGCACTGCTTAATAAGTAAGAAGCACTAATAAGTAGATTTACGATACAGTCTAGTTGATAAAGGTAAATAATAATTTGAACATTCAAGCATTTTGTTTAAATTAGCAGCTGCCAAACAAATTTAACATCCGACCTTCCATAAGAATGTTAATTGCCCCATGATTGAGGGTTTTATCGAAAGAACAACAAATGCAACTGTTTGCGAGATGGGACGCTTTGAGTTTAATCTTATCCAAGGAAAACAGTTTTTTTTTGTTTCTGGCAAACGACACGCAATTTTCTTCCGAAAGCCTGTCAATTAATGTATGAGGTCTTATTTTTTAACAGGAGTGTACTTTACACTTTCTTGAGAATTAATTTAGAGACCTGTCTTGCTAAGACGGCAAATATTGTTCCAACATGATGAAGCACAGGCTCACTCTGCGCATGGCGTAATCAATTATTTAAATGAGCATTATCTTATTAGATGTATAGGAAAATGAGTTCTAGTAGACCTGACTTAATTTGAGTTTTTTTTTTGTGAGGATGTAAAGGAGTTTGTTTACTGTTAGCCTCCAATAATTGTAGACGATATGAAAATTATAATTAGAAATGCGTTTGACAGTGTTCGTGATGAAATGTTGTTTGTATCTAAATACAATTTTTGTGAATTGAGTACAAGTGTATCAATGAATTTAAAAACTTGCAATATTACTATCTTTTGCAACGTTATACCATATAGAATAGTATGTTATTTATATAAAGAGTATGAAAAGTGACAAATTACACTTGCAGATAACATGCATGTGAATTTTAGTGTATTATAGCAAATACGTTTGTTGTAATACACTATATATACACGCTGTGTGTGATATTGTAGACTTTCGGAACTATTTGATTCTATGGAAGCTGTCACTTTTATATCTGGTGCTGTGAAAATATTAATAGGATTTTATGCATGTTTGTAGTACCTATAAGATTATGAGTCTTTAAGCATGTATTATATATATGCTTACAAACTTACAGATAACTTTGCAGACGCTACAAATATGCATAGAATCTTACCATATATTTTGAGTAAACAGCTACGAATTTAATAAAGTGTAATTTACTCATAGAACGATATTACACCGTTTTTTTTTTTTTTTATAACGAGAAGTACAGTTGAATGCAGCACAAGAATGTACCACGAAAACTTATTAATTAGTATTTAAATTCTGAAGATCTAGAGGAAAAGATACCACAGCAAATTGTAACACATACAAGCGTTGTTTATTTTGCCATTCCAGTGTATATATAGTTTGTTGGTATTTTTTAGTGTATTATTGACAGTGGTAGTCAATATTGATAGATAGTTTCTGTATACTAAAAGTAGTTGTTCATTAATAATATTCTTTATCGGACGTATCTGCCAAAAATGTTAATAGCTAACATTTTATTTTAATATCTAATATTTAAGTCCCACACCCACACCGTATATCATTATAATTCCTGAAAAGGAGTCTATACGATAACGTGAACAAATACAGGGTGATCCATTTAAAAAGGCTGCCAATGATGTCATATCTCGAAACATGTGGTAGTTATTGAAAATCGTAGTATATGTCACAAACTAAAATAAAAATATTACAAAAACTTTTCTTAAAGTTATTTTTTAAGAGAACCCATAATTTAACCAGAAGTCAGGTGTTCCCACACATTTGCCTAACCCTGTATAATATTATAAAAGCTTTCATAAGTTGTTTTAAGTTTTCCAAATGGATTCCTTCTTGCAAGAAATAACTTAAATCTGTAGTTGCTGTCGCGAATTCTTCACATATGGACCAGGCATGATTTATTTATTAAAAATCTGCTCATTGTAACAATCGGCCAGCAATTTTGGAAGTTCAATAACAAGATTTCCCTTGCTTTCCGTTATTTTACTGCCTTCATAGAAATTACCTAAATGGCGAAATAGAAATGAAGGGGCCAAAGTTAAGTAATTTTATTGTTCTTCATTGCTTGAGAAAGATACGGATGTATTGAAACGTGGCATAAGAAGGATTAATAAATAGACAAATCAACATTTCTCAAGCTTAGCCGTTCTACTTCTTTTCTCCATCATTGATATTACGATAGAGCATCAACTTTATTTAAGAAATTAAATTACTAGTAACGGATCCAAGCGAAAAAAGACCAAACACGTTCTTTTATTTGTGTTTTGTTTGCGTCACCTTCTTTCTAGGTTATGTTTCGAGTTATGTGCCTGCTTTCATACGCCACTAGTCCTTTAATTTGGAATGCTTTGCATCTCAATTTCAAATTACACTTTCCTTTTCTAGTGCCGCGTCTTATACCATAGATAACAGTTACTATAGATAGGTATGCTTGCATATACCGTTTTGAAGCAGTAATGACCCATCTGTAGGAGTGTTATCAAAGCTTATTAAAAACCGCGCGCTTATTTAAGCGGTATAGTAAAGAATGCTGCTATTGAAAAATTTTAATCATCAGACGGGGAGTCTATGTTGAGCGCAGTTTCCCATACTATATGAGAAATTGCATTCAACATAGACTCCCTGGTGATGATGGCGAATATCATATACACTATCGTGAAAAGTTGTTTTCTATATACATTCAACCCCACTGACCATGTGTTAATTGCCGTTTGTACCGACACGATAAGCTTGATTTAATTTCAAGTGACGCTTTAGATCAGGGGTCGCCAAACTTTTTTTAGGACAGGGCCAAATCGTAACGAAAATTAAGTTCAGTGGGCCAGGTTGTAAACTCTAACGTGTATTTTTTTTATTAAGTGTTCCTCTGTTTTATTGAACCGAAAACAATGTACCAAAATGTTTCCGTCGTATCATACAGGGTGTTTAAAAATTACTGACATGTCAAAGAATCTTAAAGTTACAAAACCTATTTTTGTTTCAAAAACACTCTGTATATACTTATATTTTTCTGCATTTTGCAACATGAGGCAAAATGCGAACAAAAAGTTAATAAAGTGTTTGTGTGATATAAGAATTTGCAGAGGATTGAAATAGCTACAAAATGGAATCTTTGCAGACGATGTGGTAATAATAACAGACAGTGAAAAACAAAGAAAATTTGAACATATGGAAAGGAAACGTGGAAGAAGAGGGAATGGCAATAAACATAGAAAAAGCTAAAATCCTCGGAAACCAGAATGTTGAAACTAAAATTGAAATAAATGATACTAAAATAGAGCAAATGAGAAATTTAAATATTTAAGAGTAACATTGGAAGAAACAGGAAAACAAGATGCTGGAATAAACGATTGATAAAACAATCAAGTACTACGCAATAAACCAAAAATTTATTAATAAAAAAGACAAAAAAGACAAACCTATAGTAGTGTTATGAAGAAAGCCAAGAAAAATAAGATTCCACTATTTTGGGGTATTTGGAAACACATCTCAGTAGTTCAATACTTGCTACTTCTGAAGATTTGGGCACCTTGAAAATATCTGAGCAGAAACTTTTGAAGTAAAATAGCATCCATTTTTAGGGATTCTAATCCAATCTAGATCACAAGAAATGAATTGCGACATATTTTTTTGTAATACTTCAACGAATGTTAGTTAGTGTTTTAAAATAATTTGAAGGGACGAAAGTTCAGTTGAGAGGGCATAAGAAACAGAAGCAATAATTATTATTAATGGACGGAACGATTGTAGAAATTCTTTTTCATAAAAAAATATTAATAATTTCTCTGAGTTCCAAAAATCTCAATAAAACTTTTCCACTATTACCATCGAACTGGCGATGGTTAACTCGCCGAGAGCCAATAAAGTTAACCACTGCCACAACTGGTTCAATAATGCAAAATAGATAGAGGTGTTTGATGAATTATGCAATGACTTATTGAAAGCTTTGCACAAAAAACAAAAATACTTGGGCAGTATCAGCAATGACTGTTGACTCATCAAAAACTAACAAAAACCACTAGACATTTTTTGCCTTCTCCATTAAGAAGCGTATTGTGATATTCTCAATTTATCTGACAGTCGCTTGAACTGAGAGGTCAACAGAAAAACAAACCCTCTTCTTTGGGCACATTTCATCAGTTTTATCGCAAATCTATTCATGAATATTTCAAATTAAATTCTAAATAAGGTTAGAAATATTATTGCGAAGTACGCCGAAAGCGTTCATAGTAAATGAATTAACCGGACTTATTTACCGCGACACAGTTGACGATCAGTCGGTGAATAGTAGATGTAGATACCTCCTGGTACAATAATTTTCGTAAACTCTTATTGTGGGTGAGAAAAACTATCGGCTGTAATAGCTGAATTAACCGCTTGGTACTTACAACTTGCGCGGGCCGGATTGAAATACGCAGCGGGCCGGATTTGGCCCGCGGGCCGTAGTTTGGCGACCCCTGCTTTAGATTATGATTTATAACGTTCACTATATGCATCAGATATGAACTATCACCTTCAAAGTACCGTTTAAAATTAAACCCGGCTTAACATGGCGGTGCAAATGGGTCTAAGACAAATAAAGACAATTGACAGTAGACGCCATCGACAATACACACGTTAAATATTGGGCAACCGTCGGTAAGATTGACCTTCTTGCTTATCCACCATGCACGCGTCACGTGTCATTCGCCATCTATTATTTTATCGAAATAAAAATACAGTATCAGTAGCTGCTATTAAACATAACCACCCATGTCTTATACTTTACGTAATTTTTGGTTGAAGTACAAACACATTTCAAGATGTAAATAGTTATTTCTTAATTTTGGTTCATTTATTCCAAGTGGTAATCAGATTAACTAACATTTGACAATGTTGCGTGATCAGTCAGTTTCAAAATGCGCCATCTGGCGATAGAGTGGGAAGCAAACTCGCGGATCCTCGATTCCGAGATATTTCTTAATTGGGCCTCCTTTTTCCCACCGGAAACTTGAACATTCCGACGCATTCTGTGCGTCGAGCGGGATAACGTCGCCCCCAGGATCCTTTACCCTATACGCCCACGCCTTCAACGTCACCCTAACGGCATCATCTGCACGGATCCGTGGATCGAACCTACGCGCTGCGGCCGTCACGGGCATTCAAAATGTCACACAGGAGAGCGGAGGTCGAGATCCCGAAACCTAATAATACAATGAAAGCCACTCTCCATGTATTTTATTCGGCGGGGTCCCGCTTTTACATTCGACGTAATTAATCAATCTTTGTGCAAACGTTGAACGCGTTAACCGGGGTCGCCTTTCGGGAGCTTTAGTTCAAGATATACTGATTTTTTTTTCTTTTCGTGGCACTCCAAAGTTGGAACTATAATAGACGAGTGGAATTTACTCTAGCGAAAACTCCTGGGGTGTTTATATTATACAGAGTGTTTCAAAATGAATTACATCTCACAGTCAGTAGGTATTGAGTAACTAGTACTTGCATATTATAATAAGTCGTTTACCTTTTATGATAAATAATTATATTTCTAGTGTCATTTTGCGAGTATCTATATAATTTTTCCTGACATTTATTTCTACGCTGAATGTAAGCGATAGTTTCGCTTGTTGTTTCCTAATAGAGTTGTGGATAATACCGCTTTACAACATCATATTCGCCTAGTAATGGAGAAGGTTCGGACTACAGGATCTGTTTTAAAAGGCAAAAGTTCTGGTAGACCACGTACCAGTGGCGGCTCGTATCGGAAACGTAGGGTGTTGACAAAATCAAGAACATGCAAACTTTTAACTAAAATCCAATCATTTTTTTCGTACATGTCCTTCTTAAATTTTCTTGTAAAGTCTTTAAACTTGCCCTTTGTAGTTTTCGTCAAATTAAGTTCTGGTTTTTGGTCTGCCCATACTTTTAACTTGAATTTTTTGTTCATAACTAAACGAATTAAAAATGTCTTTCAAATATTGCACAGTAAAACTGTTCGCGTCCATAGTTCTTATTTGTATATTGTTTAGTGTTTACTTACAATACTACTTGTTTGTTTTGTGTGCATTTCATTATCTTTTTTACGTAGTGTATATTTCATTTCATTACTTTTTTTACGTACTATATATATTCTTTTTTGTTTGTCGGCTACACCAAAGCGCATTAGTGGCGGCTTTGCTTTGTCGGGTTTTTGCAGAGGTATTTAACGATGCGGCGTAGTTTTTTAACTGCGGCTGCGGTGTTGCCAATTTATTTTTGTTTTTCTAAAAAAATCACTTATTATTTGTATCTTTGAAGGAAATGTACGCTTTTTGGGAACAGTTAAAGATTTACGAGTTTAAGTTTGTGATTTTATGTGCGTGGGTTTAATAATCGTATTGCTGTAGATGAAGTATCTCAAACGAAAATTTAAATCAGTGTTTTAAATAAAATAGATAATTTTTTTTTAAGAAATATATTGTCTAATTTCCTTTTTTTTACAAAGTTAAATTTAAGATATTTATAAATTAACACTAAGTATTTAAATTGTTACAACCACGATTATTGTGTTAATTATATCAACTTTTATCATCTACAATTCTTTGAAAATCTTCTTATACCTAAAACTAAAATATAAAATTAAATTTAATACAGACCTGTATTAATTACTCATCTAAACTGCACGAGTGTGATTAAACATTGAGCACTGGCTTAATATCGGTAACAAATTAATAGATTAATATATTAAAATTTTTAAATTCCAAGCAAAAGAAAACAACGCATGTGAGCCACCCCGATATTTATATCACACTGGCTCTCCTGCTCGCACGTAGGAAGCAGAGAGCCAGAAAATAACAAAAAACCTGGATACAAATCCGTCCAATACGGAAAAATATAGCAATAGTGAAATAAATAATATAATGTTATATATAGTCACGAAAATTCTGTTAAAACTTAAAGTATAAAGAAATACACCGTTATCCTAAAATATCAAAAAAACTTTCAAATGAAAATAACATTAAATTAAGAAATTTATTCAGATAATTGTTTTTTTTTTTAAATAAAGAATTACAGCAGTATGTTATTTAATAAATTAAAATAACTACGCACCCTTGGTTTCATTATAAAACTGTCACCGACAAACAGCATTATATGATTCGTGGGGATATTTACCCGCACTAAACTTCGCCTTGGGTATTTCTGTGCATGATTTTTTTTTTTTTTTTTTATTTTGTATTCATTATTAGTTATTATAAACCATTTACTGCACGAAATAAGACATTTATTATTATTATTATTATTATTATTAGTTCTTATGGTAGTTACGACCTGTGAACGGTGAGTCGTTCATAAACAAAACATATATAATATAGTTTATCTGTAAAACACGATATCTGAACGTTGATGTCGATCGATTTGTTAACGTGACCCGAGAACGCAACGAAAGCGAGCACAGGAGCACACTCAATTTGTGCACCATTCATATGGAATCTGCCGTATCCCTCCCCACCACCGCTACGTCCTTTATGCGCCTAGGCATTGGATAAAATCAACGTAGTCCCGCCTACTCGGCGCACGTGCTCCGTCGTCGGTCGCTTGCTCGCGATGTACATGCATATGTATAGAAAGGAACGTCGCGTCGTTTATTCGTTTCGCTGCGTTATATTTCAGGAATATATTAAGATCGAGTAATAGATTTTATTAGTTTGTAATCGAGGATTTGTTTAGGGAGTTCACGTGCTCATGTGCTCCTATACAGAAACCGCCACTGCCACGTACACCCACATTCATCAGTTCGCCGTTTATCACTTCAAACGAATGTATCTTCTAGTACCGTTCAGCGTCGTTTGCATATATATCCATACAAAGTATCAGTTGTTTATCAGATCTTATCTAGAGATCACGCTAGTACGATAAATGATTGCAATTTCTTTCAAGAATATTTAAATAATGATCTAAGTTTTTTTTTTTTTTATTAACGAAGCATGGTTTCATTTAAGCGGGTTTCTAAGCAAACAAAATAACAGAACATGGTCTATAAATAATTCAAACAATCACATAGAAGTTCCTTTGCATCCTGTTAAAGTTGGAATATGGTTTGTTATTAATTTTTTGTGTTGTTCAGTGCAAAAATAATTTTCGCAACTAATTAGCAGCAAAACATAATTTCCAAAAGAAAACTAAATCTCTCTACTGTTGTTTTTTTTTTCTCGCGTTTCAGCAAATTATTCTTTTCTAAGAGCTTTCACGATGTAGGTGAGTGAAAATCGCCCATTGTGCTCAGTCATACTCTCAACGTCGACAAAGTAAAGAGGATGCACACAATGCTTCCCAACTTGCACTAAGCAAACAAACAATGCGGTAATCGAGTAAGTAAAGTAAATTCCATTAAGAACACATCCCTGTTACCACGAGGCACACATACACACAAACAGATCCATTCAACACTGTGGCGTACCGTGTTGATTGCCAACACAACTTCGAATTAAGTTAATTCTCATCAAGTAATGCTCGCAGATGACATTAGTAATTTTTCTTCATTTAATCTACGTTCCATTTATGTTTATTAATGCATATTTTATTTTTTACGTTTCGGTTATGGTTATAACTTTTATCAAATGCTTTCTTATTTACTTGTAAGTATCTTAGCTATAAATAATTATTGTATGCATTAGAGTAAACGCACAGAACATGAACGTAAGACGTTGTAAAGACGCAAGTATTGTTCAATAGTCGATAATACGCTGTAAATATACAGGCTATTCCACGTAAGTGGTTCATTAAAAGTTTATGATGTTCTATTATTTACTTATATTTGAGATTTTGGCACCATTATCTGCTCGATTGGAACTAAAAATGTGAAATACTTTGACTAAAATACTACTTCCGGTTGACCGGAAATGGATGTCAACTTTGTTATTTTAAATACAATGATATAATTTTTTATTCATTTTTGGATTCTAAGACCATAAATACGTCAGTCTTCATTAGCCATTCCTATAACTATATGTTGCCGTTTTTGAGTTATTTAAGTTTTTCTTTTTTTTTTTAGTCATTATCATTGCATCATTGAGAAATTAATATCTCGGTTAATATTGCAAGTAGAGACTCCAGATTTGCTATGCTATGAATATAATTATTTATTTATTTATTGTCATGGATTCACATATTGGAATATAGACATTGTCATAGGATAATACAGATTAAAAATTAAAAAAATAAAACACTATAACAAACGACAAATACAAGACAAAACAATACAAAATAATGGCGCTTGTACTTGTGGACAAGCTAATCAAATAAAGAACTCGCCAAGGGTGCAGTGGCATCTCTCAAGTAAATAATACTTTAGTTTTCGTTTAAAAGCACAGACGTTGCTACTTCATCTAATGGAGGTACGCAAATAATTATATATAATAATAACAATAATAATAATAATAATAATAATAATAATAATAATAATAATAATAATAATAATAATAATAATAATAATAATAATAATAATAATAATAATAATAATAATAATAATAATTAGTCCAAAAAAATTGACACCAAAGTGTATAGGACAAGTTTCAAAACTAAAATATTAACAATACATTACATACATGTTCGAATGAAGTAGCTCATCGTTTAAGTAATGTTAAAAATTCCTCCACGGAGTAGATGCTGTCCTGAACCAGCATAGAACGTACTCGCAATTTGAAGTGCTTTATATTAGTGAATGTAGATATAATTCTAAGAAACGGTACGCACACTTCACATTCTAACATACAGGGTGTTCAAAACTGAGGAACAAACTGGCATATTTTCAAATGCAGAAAACTCAATTTTCTTAAATAGAACACCCTATATTTTAATTCAAAATTAGCAAGTAAACATGATTTTATATCAGCATTCCCTATACCTATCTTTAATAGATTTTGAGATATGAGCGACTTTTTGTTAAACAGACTAAGGAGCCCTATTTTTCAATATTCAGCATGCTCAAATCATATGGATCTAGATTTTGCAAATATTTTTTTTCACACAAATACAATGTATTTTAGCGTGGGTTTATTTATTTAAATTTAAATATTTCGATTGCAAAAAAGCTTTATAGTTTAATACTCTGCTGCCAAAAATACTTAAAATATGCCATGACAACGTTGACAGATGACACAATATATCTGTCAAATTCGTAATTAGAAATATAATAGGATAGAAAGGCGGTATTATTTGTCCATATATTGATTCAATGTGAATTCGATTTTCAGATAAATAACACAATCATTTTAACACTTTTTGGAAATAAACTACATTTAAATAATACAAGAGTTGTTGTAATTGTACAAAATTTATTGGTTTCCATATACACTGGATCAAATAAGTCCCCATACAATCGATAAGATTTGCAATTTACACTTTTAACTTAGTTTATGCCATATATATATCGAGAAAAAAATGTTGCAGAAGGTATTTAGGAAGTTCATAGGCACATGTTTCACACAAGAGCAACATTTTAATCTACCAATTACGTATAAAAGAAATATATATAATAAAATGATATAAATTCAAACACAAAAAAGTTTCCATACATGTCTAAATAAGCACATGGTTTCCCGCTATAATTGGGGGGTTTATATTTTTGAAAAAATTTAGTCTATTTCCAACTTTATAATATCTAGAAAATAATAATTCCCCACTACAGGTCTTGAAGCCCTTGGAGAGTGCTGGAACATACCGAACCGCTGAGAAGTGTTATCCGAATGGTCACCCACCAACAACCGCTACCGCATATTGCTGCTTGACTGGCAAGATTAGCAATAATGCACCCTTCCTTCTCAGCGGCACTGTCGGCCTGGAAAATTTTATTAGATTTAAATATTGACATTGGCCGCGTTCAGAATAACTGTTCGCAAGCGGTTTAGGAACTGTTAACAATTCGTCTCAAAAACACAACGCTACATCAATAAGCGGTCGCCACTTTGTGTAGCGGTTACTGATATGTACTCTGAAGGCGGCCATTGCACTGTGCGGTGCGATTTTTATTGTATTAAGATGGAGGTACCACAATCAATTCGAAAATTAATTGTCAGTTTAAGACAACATCAGGGGCAGTCATTAGGAAAAATTGTAAAAACCATAAATAAATCTCATGCCACACTACAATATATACTAAATAGATACAAAGAGTTACAAACATGTGAAAATAGACCACGTTCGGATAGGCCCGCAAAACTAATGGAGAAAATCAAAAAATAAGTGCGCCTCTTCTGGCACAAATGTTAGAAGATATATGGGCTCCAAGTAGAACCTGAAACGGTAAGAAATGTTATGCGAAACGCGGGTTTTCACGGGCGAGTTCCTAGGGAAAAACCGTTTATCAGTAGAAAGAACAAGACGCTTCTAGTTTACATGTAATTTGCACATGTGAGGAACTGAAGGTACTCAGGCAGAAATATTTCAGGAGAGATCTATTGGAGCCCTCGAAGGTTCTTAAGTTCCCACTGGGCAAGATACTGGGCTTTATAGAGAACACCAGACTGCTCGAGTGGAAATAAGAGAATTAATAGGGGTGGTACAATGAACACCTAGCTCAAGTGCCCGGACTTTAAGTGCCCACCCTAACTTAATGAAGGAATGAATGAAGATGCTTCGTTTTGAATTTGCAAAAATGCATGTCAACAAACCTCTGTCATTTTGATAGTCGGTAATATTCAGTGACGAATCGAAATTTAACGTTTTTGGATCAGATGGAAGAGTAATGGTTTACTATAAACTGACTGTATGAAGACTTTTTTGTATTTGAGTTGATATTTGTTGATTATAAATGTTTTTTTTTTTATTTGTAATTAGTAAAATAAAATGTTGCCTTTGTACAAATCATGTACCTGTGGACTTCCTAAATACCTTCTGCAATATTTCTTTCTCGATAGGTATGACATTAACTAATTTAAAAGCGTAAATTGAAAGTCTTATCGAGTGTATGGAGACTTATTTGATCCAGTGTATGTACATTGTACCTTATTACTTTGTAAGTTTTATTTGTACTTTCGGCGTCTACTGCAGAAATATTTTGGGGTAATACAATAAGAGTTGCCTCTCTGGAGGTCATCGAACGCGGAAGTGTAGCAATATATGACCGTCTAGGACGAAAGTTAACATCGACAGAACCCTTTCGGAAATTCCGCTGACACGTTTGGGTATACTTCGCCCGATCGATATATGTATTTACATAAGTACCTACTCTAGATTTCAGGAGAGTCGACTGTTTAAAGGCTTATGTTGCGTATTTATGTGCACTGTACGAAGGAGAATATTATCCTTTCTCTTTCACGTTCGCCTAATCTTATGTGAGACTTGGAATTATTTTTATTTCCAAAACAATGTTCTCAGTGACATTAGAAGTATTACACCTGGAAGGAATAATTTATTCAACTTGATTTTTTGGAAATGTGATAGTTTTACGTCAAAAATTAAACGATAACATTTGCAAGAAAGTTTATTAACATATAATACGATAAAAATTAATAATGAGTTTAACGACCACGTAGCTGAGTACACCCTATACATGTCTAGGCGTCGACAAAATTAAAAGGTCGAAATCTGCTTGTGATATACATTTTTGTACTATTCAGTTTTCATAAACAGATTTCTTTAAAAAAAAAAAAAACTAAAAGATAATTCTCTTTTTTTCGCAAAAAAAATTATCAAAGATAGCAAGCTAACATTCTTACCATAGCTTACTTTAAATATAGTCATTCTGATACCAAAAAATAAAGTTGAACAAATTATTCCTTCTGGTTGTAACAGTTCTAATGTCAGTATAAATAAATTAAATAAATTATATTATAATCCCTATGATTAAATTTTTAAAAAACTAACTTGTAATAACATATTAATACGCTACCTCTTTGTGTGTTATCCTTTTCACTTACAATTAGAATATACTCTGCCAAAAATCCTTTTAAATCTCATAAAATTATTTTATGTTTTAATACGATTACATATACTCTTAGGTTCGTTCCCAGACGCGTCCTAATTGCCAAGCTCCCAGGCGCCCGTTCGACTGAGGGCATCCTGCGGATGAAATGTTTTCTTTGAATAGGAATCGGATCCCTCGTTAATTTTATACACGCAACAGCCACCGTTTCGTATACCCGGCTGTGTGGATATATTCGTCCTCATCCTCAAATTAGGAGGTATTAAATTTGGTTAGTTAAACAATTTGAAGGTCTGACAGATACGGTGCCCCATAGTAATTCCGTAAATAATATAACGTGGATATAGCTGCGAGTATATATCCTATAAATTAAGAGAGAGAAACTTTTTATGTGTGCAGGCTGTTTTGTGAGAAAATGTAAATATTTTAAGGACATGTGTAAAGGAGCCAGAATTAAGCAAAATAAGATCATAATGTTCAAGTCAGGCTTACCACAAGCTTTTTGAAATGTTAGTTTATGTTAAAATAAAAAATACAAAATCATGTTTGCTTGCTTCTCTTTTTTGTGTATTTTTTCTAGACGTTCATACAATCGTGTTTTTTTTGCGATTACAGCGCAATCTGTTACGAATCGAAAAAAAGTTTCAAACAAAAACTACATACTTGATGGCGTAGAATCCAAGGTTCCCATTTAAGATTTCGAAGTTGTGAATCATTAGTGTTACTGCTCATCAGCAAACGTATTGTTCGGGACTACTAATTTGTAGACCGATGCGCCGGGGAGAGAACACAGAGAAGAGGCTGAGTTGTTTTAAGACGTTTATTTTCAAATAATAAATTTAGTATTTACAATATATACATAACATAAAATATAATTCTCTCTCATAATAAAACACAAAGTATTTTCAGTATTCCGTTTGACGTATATTGCTATACGTATGTTAGTATTTGCTAGTTTACCACCTTTATAATATGACAAAGTTTGTATACATGTGTATATGTGTTGGACCTGGTATCCGAAGTTGGCTGAGTGCAACCGTTGAAATATACGCACGAAGCGCCGAACGGCCACCGAATACCTTTCCAACTTCTCTTCTTGCTCAGCCCCCTATATATGCGACGATGTCCGGGATTGCAGTTCGTGAGTCACAGCCCGCAGTATGCGAGCTCGTTGCTTGTCGATTCACGGCCGGCGACTCGGATCTAGGCACCGGCGGTTTCCGGCCGTAAGCACTTGGCGCGGCACGCTCGCGTATGAATGTTCTTAACACGTATCGTAAATACTACTGTAAATAGTGCTTTTATTAACGGCTATTACACAGGCATACCTGACGAATCTGTGCTAAGTAACGTATTACTTATGACTACAGCACATGGTTAGTAGAAGTAACAACAATGCTGATCGCTATTAAACTTATGTATATGTAACAACTTTGAGTTTTGCTGTCACCCCGTGATTGTTTTATTATTCCTGATTGGCTAATGCGGCGGAGTAATAAAATAGTCCCCGAGATTGCTACGCGCGCAAGCGCGGCTAGCGTCAAGTAAGAGTTACGGACGTGGGAAAAGGTCGTCGAAAAAGAGTGGCCAAGGAGTACGGCCATTGTAGGCCAGTTGGAACGCAAATATATTAAAAATACCGGGTGGGTTAACTCAAGGCCCATCCGTATAAAGAATCTCAGCGAAAGAAGAAGTACCGAGCCTATAAGCAATCGGATGTTTCAAGATTGCAGTTTTAAACCACGTGGTGGGATATTTGAATTCCTCATCATTGTGATGATATCTGCGCCCGCTGGTGAAGTTAAAGTGTAGATGCCGTCGTTAGTGATCCGACAGTTCAAGTGCCATCTGCAGTTAGGGATACCGCGACGAAAAAGCAGTTTTCCAGGCGATTACCGGACATAACCTCCAGGTACGCCGACCGAGGATCAACTCGTCGAGACAACGCCCAGTGCAAAGAACCAACAGAAACCGCAAGTTTACTGCCTAGGTATATTATTTCTTTGTTTGTTATTAGTTGTAACTTCAAACCCATATTTCTATTTGTCCTTTGTTTAGATTTCAATAATTTCAATAACTAAATAATGTTTCAAGGGGGCTCCATTTACCTTATCTTTTATTATTGTTTTGTTCATTTTTTCATTATTAAGGAATATATTTTATGAGTCATTACATTGTAAATTGTTTTAAAAAAAACTGTTGTTAAAGTGAAACTAATATCTTTCATTCATATCAGATAGTCACTGTGTTTGCCCTATACAAAATAAAACTAATACTAATAATACTGCTTTTTATTTAAATTTATATTAAATATTTACTAAACTTCCTCGGTTCCTGCACTACCCATAAGTTGAACAACAAATTTAATGTAAGTATATTGTATATTTATAGCAAACCATTACCTTTTATATATCAGGTATTTAGTGAACGTGTATTAATGATACTGTTTCCTTATCACAAGTAATCCAAATAGCTTGCATTAATTGAGGTTAATAATGAAAGTGTGATAGCTGTTATAGTTCACTCATAGCAATACATCTACTTGACATGAGTAAATCTTTTACTTATCGCAACTGCATATATTCTTTGGTTTACTACTTCAGTTTAATTATCATAAGTAACTTCATAAGTTACCGGTATGAAGCAGACCGTAAGTAAGTTAGATTGCTTCTTGTTAGTATCAGTGTTTAGGATCTTTTTTTTTAGTAGTGCTAAGTAATCAGCTGAACTTTTTACTTACGATAATTGTATTTTTATTTATGATTATTAATTTTTTTTCTCAGTGTATCTTTCACAACAAAGAGTTCTGTAAAATAAACAGCAGGATTCATTCCGTTATTCGTATAATCATCCCATCAGGAACGAATTCTTTTCAATTTATCAAACGGCCGTGATTAACTTCCTGCATTATATCCGCAAAACGTTGTAACATCCCCCAGGGTCCGTAGTACATTGGCTCGTTTAAAATACCCAAGAGTTACTTCTCTTTTTTTTACAGCGGTACAACGGGTTTACTGCCGGAACGTATCCGGAAGACTGCACCGACCGTATCCCGTATACGTGCCCGATAGAGGACGTAAAAAGCGGTAGGTACTTTTTCTAAACGGTAAACGTCTTCGGGTAAAATTCTACTGCAGTGAATAACGTCCAATTAGTATCCGCTACGCGTCGCCCTGCGGTAAAGACCGCGCAACATTTTCGAACGGCGGCGCCGGTACCAACCAGTAAAAGTGAAAAAAAAAAAAAAATCGAGCTGTCAGATCCATTGCATAATTTATAACCGGGGCCGACTGAGGGTGTATATAAGTGACGCGCTTTTAATTAAAGTGTTGCAGTGAGAGGTGAAAAATGGCGGCGAATGTTTGTAATTTTATTACGAAAGAGGAGCTGTGCGAATGATTTACTAGCGTTCTTTTCCGAATGATTGTTTTAATTTTTTCGGTTTAATTGCGCAAATTCTGCAAGATTCAAAGAATAAAAAAAATTGCTACGAATATTGTTTGTGAAGTGGATATAATTCAATCTGTTGACTAAGTTTACTTTTTTTTTGTGAGAGAAAAGATTTTGTTACGTACTTATTTATCTCAGGGCGGTGTAACAAGTTTCAAGCATGAGATTCAAAAAAGTATTATTCGAGCTTATTATTATTATATTTCTTAAATAAATTAACAAATAAAATTAAAAAGAAAAGAATGACCTTGCACTGTACCAGGGGAGGAGGTGAGAGAAATAAATAAAATAAGTTTCTTTATTTGATTTTATTTCTCTCAATGCGACCGACGCGATGGTGAAAACTGCTGGGTCGTAGGAGAGCTGGTTGATGTGTTTGGACGCCACTGGATTTCTCCTTTAATATGGGGCTTTACCTCATCCGTCGATGTCGCGTATTCTTCAGTTATAATCCAGAATAACCAATAATCAGTAGAGAATGAAAGGAAGTAGTACTTGCGGTTGATTAATTTAATTTAGTGAAATAATTTTGAGGTTACTTTTAAAACACACAAAAAAAAATGGCGATGTTTAAATAAAATTGAAGAATTGAGATTTGAAAATATATATATTTATTAATTGAAAACAAAATAAATTTAAAAAAAAATTATGAACAGTTTCGAATATATAAAAAAAAAAAACAAAGAAATATCTTGAAATTATCTTAAAAAAAAGAAACTATTTTTTTAAATAAAACATTGAATTTTATTGTCTCTCTATAAACTATCTACAACTATCTGTTCGATCGAAAACATGCAAGATACGAACTATAATTACTATACGGGAAATTATAAATTATAAATTTAATTGAGGTTATTAATAAATACACCAAAAAAAAAACTGAAAACAAAAGTGCCAATGAAAGGCTTAAATTGACAGCAAACACAAAAAAAAGAACGATAAATTATAGTTATAAATAAAAAAAAACTAAAATTAACTTACATACATTTACAAGAGCAAAACTAGACAAGAAACATATTATGACCAATCAGATACAACTAATAGCATATGCAGACGATGTTGCAATAACAGCAAATACAAGAGATGATCTGATAAGAGCTATAGAAAGTCTAGATGCGGAAGCACAAAAATTCGGTATGACAATAAATGAAGTAAAGACAAAATACTTGAAGCTGGGAAAAGGAGACGTAAAAGCACAAAACTTTTTAAAAACGAAAAGATATAATTTTGAAGCAGTTGCCTCTTTCAATTATCTAGGAGTTACAGTAGGAGGCACAGTGAGAGACAAAGTGAGAGAGAGAATTTTAAAAGGATACCAGGCATACGGTAGAAATAAATTTCTATTGAAAAACAAAATGCTAAGTAAAAAAACCAAAATAAAAATATATAAAACCCTGATTAGACCGGTCATTACTTATGCGTTAGAAACAATGGCAATAAATGGAAAAGAGGAAGAAGATCTGAAAATAATAGAGAGAAAGATAATGCGACAATATTGGGGCCAAATATAACGGAAGATGGGGAAGTAAGAATGAAAAGGAACAGAGAGATAGAAGATGAGCTGGGAGGAGAAAACATCATAAGATGCTTTAAAGCAAACAGATTACAATGGGCAGGACATATAATGAGAAGAAAACCGGCAGAAATGATCAGGAGGGTAACACAGTGGATCCCACTGGGGACTAGAAGCAGAGGAAGACCGAGGAAGAGATGGGGAGACGCTGTAGAGGAGGACGCAAGGATGATAGGAGTGACGGATTGGAAATCGAAGTGCAGGGATAGAGAGGAATGGAGGAAAATAACAAGGGCAGCCAGGACCCACAACGGACTTTAAATAAAGAAAAAAAGGACTAATCCACCTAATGCGGATTTTACGACGCACAAGTGTCAGCCATAATCCACATGGATTGAACGGCTCGATGATGATGAAATTTACATCGATGTTAAGCTGAGATGACATACGTTTATTGGCGAGGGAAGAAAGGAGGTAAGCGGCTTGGGCAGCTTCGGTGACGACAACCGATGACAACAACGGTAATCCTTACAAAGTACTGCTGTGTACTGATTGAATTAAATGAAATTGCAAAATGAAAAACGGAAAAATTAACTCTTTAACCTATAATGAGAAAAAATTTAACGAAAATGTATCTTCCCAAACAAAAATAACAATCGATCTTATATCTACCAAGTGTACACGTCAATACATTAACAATTATTACAAAATGAATTCCTTGATGGACTAAATTTTCACAGAAATAAATTACAATATTAAAATGAATTACAAAATGGCAACAATGATATACAGAAATACGTCTACTCACGTCAACAGTCGAACAAGGAACTCCTTAACAAAACTCTACAATCGTTTTTCTTACAAAAATCCCTCTCAAATCGTACAACGCAGTCGTATAAACAATACGCCAACATTCAATATAATCCGCATTAAATCTTCATAGGCAAACGATAGACAAATAAATGAATGGAATAAATTTAAAAACACTTAAAACTTAATTAATTAAATCATACAATAAACTCTTTAACTAAATTAATACAAAATAAAATTAAAAATTATGAAAAATTCTCGGTAACTTGAATAACAGCCCGGGAGAAAGTAAACAAATCAAAATATGCAACTCGAAATATACTCAGCAAACTTGGGTTGTCTATATCACAGCAGTACGTATCTTGACGATAAGAAAAATAAACGCCAGAGATATACATATATCGCAAAGAAGAATCTTCTACCCCAGGTAATCGCACCCTAGGCGGTGCTATGCCAGCAGGCAGGTGGTGTGGAAGTTGTTGTTGAAAAAATCAATCGTCGTACACCGAAGCGATACGAATCGGAGCAGGAGTCAGAAAGAATGTCGAGAAAACGGTATACGGTTCCCGGCAGGACGGTAAATATGCATGGATTGCAAGCTTTTTACTGTGAGAAATTAACGTAAAAAGCTTGCAATCCTTGCATATTTGCCGTCCTGCCGGACTTTCAAGATCTATATCGACACATGTTCGGTTAAACGATCGAACTTACATCTCCTCTTAGCTTAACTGGTAAAGCACTCGTCTGATAAACGGGAGGATGTAGGTTCGAATCCTGCGTGAAGGTGAGAAAAAAATTTTCTTGGGAAAATTCCTCCTAATTATTACAGTTATTAGCAAGAAATACATTAATTTGTTAATTTCTCACTGTAAAAAGCTTACAATCCTTGGAATATCTATTGTTTCCATTGTCTTCTGGGGTGTTGCATTGTCTTGTTGAAAATATCTCTCGCGGAGTTTACCATCATGTAATTGATTTAAAAATAGCTGTTAAATTATTACGATATCGTTCCGCATTTACGGTACTATTAAAGAGCATTTGAGAGCAAATATCCTAAACAAATAAAACAGGCTACAACAACAGCAGTTTATAACAGGGTTTTAAAGTGTTTGCAAGCAAACGGAGGCCACATACAGCACTTATAATTTTATTATGCATAGTGTATACAGAATTTTGTTTTTGATTATTCTGTATTTATTAATTTATTTGTTTCATCCCGTATTTTGATTTTTTTTTTATTTTTTTTTAAATTAAATGTTTTTCACCGCCTACTATTAATTAAATACTGATTCATATACTTTAGAAAATCACTAATCCTGAAAGAAGTAATAGAGATAGGTGTAGGAACACCTATAGCTTTTCGATAGAGAATTCAATTCTACATCGAATGATATAAAAATGTACAGGGCGTTGTATTTGAAAAAAAAAACTTTTATTACCAAGAAGTTACGCTAAATCAATTCTAGATTATAGGACACCATGTTATAATTTTGTTTACGTTTTATTCATTGGTTAAATAGTAGAGAATCCATACTCTCCGCAGTCCACATAACAACTCTCTACCTTCTACTGTATAGCTATTATACGCGTTTAATGCAGCATATTTTTTTGCGCTTTTTTTCACAAAAACCAAAATAACTCTAAAACGGTAACCGATAGCCAAGAAGGTGTTTTATAAAATTTGCTTTACAATGCCCAGTAGAACCTAAAAATGTACTAAAAAATACAGGTCTCTATTTAAAATATCAAAATTGGCCATGACCTTCGATGTAAGAGAAATACGACATAGATGAAGTTATTTTTTCAAAGAATCATAGGCATACATATTATCAATCGAGATATCATGCCAAATTCAAGCACTTTTAATGGACGGGTTTCGTGAATGACCCCGTATGTCTTGTATATCTGCGCATATTGACATACATGTATTCGCCCAAAATAAAGAAATTGAGAGTGTGGAAGAAATAAAGTTTTTAGGGATAAATTTTGATTCAACATTAACATGGAATTCGCATAGTAATCAACTAAAAAGGAAAATGAATCATTATTTATCAAAATAGAAATTTAAAGCAAGTGGTCGATTTTAACAGTTTATTATCATTTTATTACGCCAATGTACTGCTGTGGTCTGGCACTCGGGTTTCCGGAAATTCAAATTTGTATTTTTATTCATATCAGATTACCTTTATCAATGCAATGATAGAGTTTCCACAATTTTAATATTTTATTTTGAAAAGATTTTGTTAATTGATTTGATTGTTGGAATTATTGTAATTGTTCGGTTGTGTATTTTAATTTCATTCATTTGTACATATTGCCTTCTTCAGTATTGTATATTTTGTAGTTTCTATTCAAGAGATTTTCTTTGCATTTCATGCGCCGCTTTGGCACGCAATTGTAAAATGTTATATGTATGCGATGTTTGGGTCCCTAAAAGGTAGTTCCTTAAACGATGCCGGAGTAAGTACATGTTGTTTATTTTCTTTGATGCCATTTTGGTAAATTCATTTTATTTAAAATGTAGTTCGTTTTAGTTGAAATTTTTCTCATTCTTCAAGGAACTCATTAAATAATTGCTGTTGTATTTTATTGTGTACACATGTCAGATGTAAGATCAGTTATTGTAATTTGTTTTAGAAGATATCGTTTTTTTTTAGTTTAAAGAGTTTATTTTTCCGTTTTTTGTTTTCAAATTGTAGTTTTTTTAGTTAATGACCTCGGTTTAGGTGAAAGGAAGCTTTGTGCTTGTGATTAAATTTCAATTATATTATTATACTTGTTTTATCCACGTTTAAGTTAATTTTAGTGTGTTGTAATTTTGAGACCACGTGGATTTTTTGTGCGAATAGGATTTTCTTCTAGAACAAATCTACCTTTTTGTTTGTTTAAAGGATTTGCATCGTCCTTTTTAATTGTAGAATCCAATGCAGTTTCTGTTTTGCCAGAATCTTAAATTCACGGTTTCATTTCTGCATCATTGTAATTAAATGTTTTTTTTTTTTTTTTTTTTATAAAAAATATATTTAATGATTGTTAACGTCATTCAAAATTTCTGTTCTTTTATTTTTGAATCAACCATTTCAATCTTTGGGAATTTTAAAGAAAGTCAATTTTTCAAACGCCCACATTTTATTTTTCATGAATAGTTCAATTCTGAAAATAACCTTGAGGTTATTAGTTCTTTTGCGCCCTTTTAAATTTTTATCCGCTGAGCTAGTAAATTTTGAATTTTTTTTTTTTTTTACTTTTCATTTTACATTTATGCTGGTACCATCAGTACAGCAGCAGTACGTAGTAGATTATCATATGGCATCACCCTTTGGGCTGCGTCTCCAGCTAGCAGCGATGTATTCTTAGCGCAAAAAGGAATAATACGGTGTCTCGCAGGTATTAAGAGCAGTGAGTCATGTAGGCCGTACTTTAAAAAATTTAAAATACTGCCGGTACCATCTGTACATATATATTAATTAATAAATTATACATGTAAAATAAAAATTAAATTCTTTCGAAACAGTGATTCCATGCACATAACACCAGATTTAAATCAAATTTCATATTCCTTCCCATACATTAAAGATACGTGAAAAATTCCCAAATGTTTTGGGTTTAAGACTTTTAATGTTGCCTCAGAACATGAGATCCATAGAAAGTGAAAAAAATTAAACGTAGTTTTGAATCATATCTTTTAAATCATATGACTTACTCCCTTGAAGAATATTTAGGCTATCGAGAATAAATTTTCTGTTGTTGTGCTGTCCGGTGTCTGTGCATCCGCAGGCGATTGCACTAGTTGGTTACTTTTTAAACTTTTTGCTGTTATTGTTGTCAATTGTATGAAAGAAATGAAAGAAAAATACTTAACACCAAAAAGAAACTCTTGAATAGACGGCTTCATTCAGAAATATATATGTATTTAACTTGGTCGATGTTATGTAGAGATAATTCTTTTTTTAAGAAAACATGGGATGGTGATGGGATTTTATTATTTAATATTATGTTACTTGTTAGTGCTGCTTTGATATTAGTTACTTACTTCGATTTTATGCTCGCGAGTATTAGTTTAGCAATAGACAATGTGTCAGTCAGCCTCCTCAGTTTGGGATAATGTGATTTTCACAGATTTATTGACTACACATTATTGATGTATTAATTTCTATTGTTTTTGATATTCTTAAAAATTGTATTACTAACAAAGTTTCCTTCTATCTATAAAAAAATACCAAAACCAGGTTTAAGATTATTTATAAAATTCTTAAATAAAGCAATTAAGTTCGCAAAGAATGATTTATTTATGAACCTTCCGTTTATTGTATTTTCAGGAATATATTTTAGCTATCGCCTGTGTAATCTGACGTCGTTGAATCTTATGTTCTTGAGATATGGCCAACACTGGGTCTCTTTACAAAAAGGACAGGTTATATTAACAATTATTTAAAATATTATTGGATTTATAATACATAAACAAACATGGTAAGAAAGCATATTGTCGTCAATCTCAGTTAATGCTAAAATATTTATTTTTGAATTTGATGTATCAAATTCAAAAAGTATTTAATACTTTTTCGTTGCTACTGCCTGAACCTGTGTTACAGACTAAAAGTTAGTTATGTTTCAATAAAATAGAACGACATTGAGTTACACAGGCGACAGTTAAGATATATTTCTTGAAAGATACAATATAACGTAGGGTTAATAAAAAAAATAATTTCTTTGCGAAATTAATTGCTGTAAAAATGTATAAAATAAACTCAAAACTGTTTTTGTAAGTTTTTTAAAACAGAAAAATATTTTGTCAGTATACCAATATTTAAGAATACTAAACAACAACAATAATGAATACATCCAATAATAGTGTAGTATTTAATCAACGTGAAAATCACATTGTTCAAAAACTCAGGAGGCTGATTGACATATTGTCTATTGCTAAAGCAATACTCGCGAGCAATAAATCAAACTAAGTAACTAATATGTAGTAATAGGTAAAATATATTTAAATCGCCATGTTTTTTTTAAAAAAAGAATTATCTCTACATAACATCAAACAAATTAAATACATATATGTGTATTTCTAAATGGTGCCGTCTACTCAAGAGGCCTTTTATTTGTTATGTATTTTTTTTTGCATTAATATTTCCGTATTCGGTATTTCTAAGGAAACACCGCCATCGAAATTCCAATGTGTTTATTTAATGTATAAACCTTTTTCTCTCTATATATATTTATATTTCAGTTTAAATTTTTAGTCTTTGACCGCAATAATATACACAAAAAAGTGATTTATGACTTTGATAAGTGCATATATCCCCTGAAAGCTGCATTTACACCCAATAAATTTTAAAATTCACGATTGCTGGTGTCCCGATTTTTCCTGTGAGAAGTGTACATACAAAATTCAAGCTTTTTTTTTTTTTTTCACCATTAAGTATATTTTCCCGTACCTAAGTTTACGTAAGAAAATCGAAGTATTAACGAGGTACAACGCCCTCTAGCTGTACTTCCAATAATAACCATTAAGAAAGGGCGAAGTAAATTCCGCAATTATATAACGCACAAATAAGCGTTGCATGGGAGAGAGCGCTGCGGAAACTGGATATTGTCTCGCTCCGAGCTATACAGTTTAATTAAAGGAAGGCCGAGAACGTTCAATTGAACTTTAGGGTGTCGTTTTCTTCTGAGAGGTCGCGTCTAATTTCTTTGTTTCATTGCGGTTTCTCTCTCCGGCGAGTTCGTTCGCGTTAGTTCGATGTAAGCGAAGAAAGTTTTCCGTTCCACGTTCTATGGAGAAGCTTTCCGCCCATTTGACTGACGAAATTGATAAACTATAAATTGATTAGAACGGTACTAATGGAAATGTTAATATATGATCATATAATAGTAGATTCTTAATGTTTCTTCTTGTCCGTTTTGTTCTTCAAATTGATTTAAAATATTCTTGGTTTTGATACTTTATCACTTCTAACGTTTTGTTACATTTTAATATAACTTGCTCACAGATATGAAAAAATAATAGCATTAGCAGAATTAATCACTTAAAAAGATGTTACGCTGTTTGTCCAAATATACTGTACATATAAGTATACAGGGTGTATCAAATAAAAAAGTAAATTTTGCTTGGGTGTTAACTACACGACATATAAAGCACAAACTCACCGAAACCGGATTTCATCATAAAGAATAAAAAAAAAGTAAAATTTAGAGCCAAAAATTCTTTAGTCCGGGCCTGATGCAAGGAAATGTCGTGTTAAGCACCCGCTAAACCTGGTATTATGTATAAATACATTGCACTCATTTAGTATTATTCTTAATGGTATGCCGTAAGTTCATTTAACGTCATTCTGAATAAATAAAGGCCCTTGTAAAAATAACAAAACTGAGGCATTTTAAATTTCTTCTTTTTATAAAATAAACATTCCTTATTTGTTAAGAGCATTCTACGCAAGTCTACAAAGTTGTATTTTTAATATCCTGATAAGACGTTCGAGTTTCACCGGATATGCGACTTCAGTAGTTATAAAAAACGTAACTATTTTTCTTTTGCTTTGTCGAATCGAGAGTTAGTTGTTAATAAACGGTACCACATGAATCTGAGTTATTTCTTTTGGATTTATTTAATCATATAACGCAAAATGAATTGAATCGAATTCCAGAGAAATAAGTGTAGATACAGAAAATTTGCAAACACGCTTTTTTACTATGATGTCGCGCGAAAATGAATCTATACATTCCCGCGCTTTTGCCAATGCATCAAGCTTCGATTTTTTTTATATGAAATCATGATGGTCCTGAAAAGGATCGTTTTTTCGAGACGGGAAGAATTTAAATAAAATGTTCGAAGTGTCTTGCACTCCAAGCGGCGATCCACACAAAACCAACAGCGGTAATGGCTGAATGATAGTGGTATGTGGGGGTATACTTGGGACAGCATTTAGGTTGGGCACAGGTGCGGCTCTAGCCCACGGCATTTATAAAATATTTTTTTTTCGTTAATGCTTACAGATAGACCCCCTGTGCGTTAAGACTTTTTGATTGTATATGATTACAGCTGCTACATATTATTATACAGTCGCGAGCAAATGTTATAGGCACCTTTGACAAAACTAATGGGTTTCATGTTTCTTGCCATTTTTTTATATAACAGTATTTCAACGTTACATAATCGTCTTCTTATGGTTACAATAGTCTTTATAGATACCCTTTGTAAATGTATTATTTTTTTGTATATATTTTCAAGTCTTCGAGATGTCACTTTTCCCCTCCCACCTAAAAAGTAGTATAGTTGTACTAAAAACACTCTAATATGCAACAAATTAATAAGATCCCTTAAAATACTACATATTTATAATGTATTACCTACAAGTTTTTATTTACTCATTTCTTACTGTGATATTCGCCCAAAATTTAGGGTGCCTATAACATTTGCTCGCGACTTTTTTTTTTTTTTTTTTTTGTCGGTGGAAAATCCTTTATGGACGCTGTGTGCTCTATGCTCTATGCACACAACAGTGTGGGACTCCCACGCCTTCACGTTCCTGGTTACCCACTAAAAACCACCCAAGGACTCCTAGCGCATCCCACGAACCATCCTGTTAGATATTTACTTCGTGAGATCGCCGAGTATTTCACCGTTTAACCTCTCTCAACTCTGTCTGCTTTGCATTTTCCTCTCATCCTTCTCTTTTTCTTCCATTATGGTCCTGATCATCTTTTGCAGAGCGTCCCAGTGTTCTTTGGATCCTACCATCACAGCTTGATAGATAATTAGATTCTGTGGAGTTACATCCTTTCCGACTTTATTGTTAGCCAACTGCCTTGCCGATATCCATTGTGGACAGTAGAATATTGTATGCTGTACAGTATCTAATTCGCCACAAATATACGCACTCTGGCCCAGCTGCTTTGCCTATCCTATTTACAAAGAATCGGAATACCCCGTGTCCTGTCAGAGCTTGCGTGAGGTAATAATCTAAGCTTCTGTGTTTACACTCAATCCAGGTTTGTAAATTCGGTATCAACTCTTTGGTCCAGTTACCGCTGGGTGTGTTTTCCTGCCATCTTTTCTGCCACATATTTAAAGTTCTTTCCTTTGCGTTTTTAGCGGATATCTCTCCTTTTTTTTCATTCATATAGCTCCTTTCCTCTACTAGCAAATCAATTGGCGGAATCCCTGTAATAGCTTGGAGGGCTATGGCAGATACAGTCCTATAGGCAGCCGCTGCTCTGATTAATATTTTACGCTGCACCCTTTGTAACAATAACTGATTTCTTTTAACTTTCAAAGCGCTTGCCCACACCGGTGCTCCGTATAGCAATATAGAATGGACTACTGCCACTAATACGGCTCTCTTGGAGCTTAATGGTCCTCCTATATTCGGCATCAGCCTGGTAAGTGTGGCTATCTTGTTGTCCGCCTTCTCTGCTACTTTTATTATATGTTGTCCAAAGCTGGCTGTCGTATCGAAGAAAATTCCCAGGTACTTTATACTGGTTTTTGGCGTTATTTTTACATTATCTAACTTGAAGCTCAGGCCTTCTCGTTTCCTCTTGTTGGTTATAATCAATGCCTCGGTCTTCTCTGGTGCTAATTTTAACTCGTTTACTTGCATCCATACTTTTATACGTTTTAGGTTTTCGTTTGTGATCCTCATTAGGTCTGCCTTACTGTCTGCTGTCACTACCAATGCCAGATCGTCCGCGAACGCTATGCTTTTTGCTCGCCCCTCCAGCGCGAGTTCCAACACATCATTGTACAGCACATTCCAGAGTGTGGGGTCCCAAAACCGACCCCTGCGGCACTCCGGCTTCAATTTCCATTGTATCTCTCTTCGTTACTCGGATACACCTACCTTTCAAATAGTCGTCGACGATGTTAATCAAATACGCAGATATCTTTCTTTTCCGTAACTTTTCCAAGATGAGGTTCCAATTGGCTGTGTTGAACGCGTTTTGGACGTCCAATGTTATTAAAGCGTTCCACTTCTTACCATTCTTTTCACTTACATTTTTGATTACCTCGAGTGCTTGTATTGTAGATCGCCCTTTTCTGAATCCATATTGATTCTTCGCCAATCCTCCCTTTCTTTCAATCTCTTCCTCAAGCCTTTGTCGTATCAATGATTCATATAGTTTGCTCAGGGTATTTAAGAGGCAAATTGGTCTATGGGAATTTGGTTGTTTTAATTCACTTCCTTTCGGTATCAATATAACCTTGGCTACTTTCCAATCATTTGGGAAAATTTGAGTTTTTAGGAGCTGATTTAACACCTCCAATAGCCATCCACTATGTGCCTTCTCCGTTTCTTTAACAGCTTCTGTGGGGATGCCATCTAATCCTGGAGCTTTTCCTGTTTTCATGTTGCCTAGAGCTACTTTAAGTTCTATGGGAGTGAATGCCGGAACCTCTCTCGTTTTAGTTCTATAATTTTCACGACTACTGTTTTGGCGTGGAAAGAGTTTTTCCACTATTTCTTTTTTGTCTTTATCCGGTAAGTCATAAGGTGCAAAGTTCTTTAGTCCTTTAACTGCGATCTTATATCCCTCTCCCCAAATATTTCGATTTAAGTCATTACATAAGTTGTTCCAATGTTCCCTTTTCGATAGTCTAATTAACTTCCTCAGTTCTTTCTTCTTCGCTTTATATGTCTCGTTTGCTCGCAGTTTCTCATCTTCTCGGGCATTTGCTTTAGCAATTCTGGTGTACCGTCTTCTGACTTCCTTACACTCTTTCCTCTTATCGTTTATACTCGTATTCCACCAATAGGGTACCGTCTTATTTCCTACTGGACTTTTGATAGTGCTGTTTCTGTATGCTTCCCTTATGATATCTGTGCATATTCTGTGCGAACTCCTTTCTTCCCTTTCTAAATTAAAGAGTCTAATTGTCACGCTAGCATTATATGCATTCCAGTCGGTAATGGATTTTTGTTTTTCAATAGTTTTCTTTGGTACTGCATCGACTTTTAACTCATAGTATATGTAACGGTGATCCGACAAGCTTTCCTCCTCCATCACTTTCCAATTTATAATACGCTTTGAGATTTTTGGTGTAGACAACGTTACATCAATAAATGACTCTGTCGTTCCTCTTACAAAGGTTGACACTTTTCCTTTGTTATGAACCACCAAGTCTAATGCTGCAATCCACTCTGCCCAGTGTTCACCCCTTTTATCACTACCTGGAGATTTCCATAAGTACGATTTGGCATTTATATCGCCGGCAATAATAACTTCTTTATTTTCGGATTTAACAAACGAAGCAATTTCATCCACCTTCTCTATATATTCCACAAGGATCTATGTTAGGTGATATATAACAGCCCCAGAGTTTCCACTTTCCAAAATTAATACTAACATACCCCTTCCCTACCTTTATGTCTGCTACCGAAATTTTTTTGTTCATAAGCAGTACAGCCACATCCTCTCTTTCATCCTTTATCCAATCCTTTCTTTTAATAATGGTTTTATTTGGCTCACTTACTAGGATCATATCAACATCTCTTTGCTTGGCCATAGCGTAGGCCAGGTCATGCGCCGCCCTTCCCCTCCCTAGATTGGTCTGCAATATCTTAAAGGCCATGTACGTTGGTACTGCGTTTCCGTGTCTTTCCTTCTATAGGCTGCATTTTCTGTTTTCTAACTACTTCGACCATCTTCTTGAATTGCGGACACTTAATCTGGTCCGCTCTGTGCCCGTCTACGTTACATGTTGTGCAACGGATTCTGTTAGTGCATTCTTTGCCCTTATGGCCGGACTCTCCACATTTAATACAGTCTCCACTGCGATCGGTCTCTGATTTGCACTCCCCCGTCTTGTGCCCATATTGCAGGCACCTAAAGCACCTTACAAGATCTATTCTTTCTCTGATGCTACATTCTGTCCATCCTATCCTTATGTTTCTACGTTTAATTAATGGCAATACGTGCTCTTTCGGAGCCTCGGCTATCACGGTTTGTTCCCCAAATTTCCCAGTTCTAATTGCTCTAATTACTATATCGGTCTCGTTTACTTTTATTTCCTTTGCCAATGCTTGTTTAATTTCTTCTTCCTTGGTCGTTGGATCTATTCCTAATATAAATATTGTTGTCATTCCCAGTTTCCTGGTGGCCACTTGAACATCGCCTACTTTACTTTTAATTTCATTTTGTAAGGATTTTGCCATTTCGTGTCCTCCTTCTACTGTCAGACGTAGGTCTCCTTTCTCTGTTTTCTGGAGTTTTTTAACTTTAACTCCTATATGGTCAATATTTACCTCCTCTTTCAACTTTTTAACTATATCTACAAAGGATTTACCTTGCGTTTTAACTGTTACAATACTTTCTTCCTTTTTTCTACGCTTCTGTGGATCCGATCTTGGTGCCTGCGCTAATAACTTTATCTTGATATTCTGTTTCGTGAAAACACATTCACAAATTTTCCTAACATACGAGAATTTTAAACCTTCGCTTATCACCAGGTTGATGTTATCCGTAGGGTGCATCAGGATGTTTTCTTTAAGCTGTAATATTTTATCATATACAGTTTCCATGTCGTTTACTCCCTCAGCATCTATGTCCAGCGGTAACAAATGTATAGCACTACTTTTCTCCTCGTACACATTTGTGCTAGTCCTCGTATTTAATGTTTGTATGAGAAAATCTGCCTGCCCCTCATTTTTCTCTATCAGTTCAGTCAAACCAGCATATTTTAACTTCAGATTTTCTAATAATTTATTTCCCTCTTTTTTGGGGTCCACTAGGATGGCATAGTCCCCCTTGTGCTCGATTTTAACTGATTGGTTAGCGCCTTCAGTCTCTGTGATATTATAAGTTTCCAAGGGCCACTTTTCGTCTAGGATCTCCGTCAGTTTATTATAGGTGACGTCCCCCTCCAATACCCCTCTGATTTTATTTATTATTATCAGCTTTCTTTCCTCCATTTCGTTTTTGATATCTGCCGGGTTTACTTGTATAGACACTGATCGCATTTCCTTACTTTCCGCTTTCTGCTTGTAGCTCCCCTCCCCCTCGTCTAATACTTTCCACCCTCTGCAAACATCGTTGGTTTGGCGTTTCAGTTTTCTGACACTATTTTTAATCTCTGTCTTTGTCTTTGTACTTGCATCAGTAATTTCCACTAGTTCGTTCACTGTTTTTAACTAGTCTATCAAATTGTTTCCTAAGTTCTTGTAGTTGGTCTAATTCATCTTCTTCCCTCAACCGTTTTACTGATTTGCTTCTTGCTTCCTCCAAATGTCTTTCGGAAATGTATTTGCTCTTGATCTGGGCGTCGTTTCTGGTACGTTGCTCTGCGCTATTCCTTCCATCTTCCCATACACGACCACTTTTCTTTGTTCCAGATTTTCTGTCTCCCGTAACTGCTGGTCTTCCACGAAGAAGTTGGTTTCTCTTACGTCAACCATACTTGTTGCTGTGTCTCTAGTGACCGCTTCCACACTTCCACTTAATGGTGGTTCTGATGATGCTGTCCCTCCTACGGAATGATCAATGCCACTCTCACTCAGTTCCTCTCCCCCTGCACGTCTTTCCCCTTCTGTATTTAAATTATTTCCACTCATATTGTTCCCACGAGAAGCTAGGGACCAAAACAGTCGCCCGCAGCAGAGCCCTGCGTTCACTGCGAGAAGGCTATTACTCCCGGAGGGTCGCCCGGTACTCCGGTGTTCGTTACTAGCGGCTAAGCACCCCCTTAGCCACGCAGTCCTCGGCGTAACTGACCACCTTGACTTGGGATGTGGTTTATCTGTGTCCACGGGCCGGCTGATCAAGGCAAGCCCCCTTTAGGCTAAGGTCGGAGGAGGGCGCCTTTTAGTGTTCCCCATTACAGCATAGCTGCCTTTACCGAGAAGGAAGGAGAAAGATCCCTAGCCCTCGCAACCTAATAGCGTCGGGATCTGAAAAGAGCAAGTATTGGCCAAGAGAGGCCGATAGTGGTAGAAACAGCGGAAGAAAGTACCTCACCCAAGACAAGTTGAAGCAGAGTGAGGTGAATACAACAAGTTGAGTCGTCCTTAGCTTCACTGTCCCTCCCCGTCCCAGAAGGCTCGAAGAAGGACAGTGATTGAGCCCCACCACCCCGCGACAAGGTCCCACGACTCCTCGGTGGGGATTTGCTCGCGACTGTATTTACCTCTATATCTGATACACCCTGTATATATAAGTCATCATTACTGGATCATTAAATTATGAAGAAAACCAAAACATACATAAACCTTATCATGCGTGGCTATATTATGCATTGTTAAACATTTATTACACTGAATAAATAAGAAGTTTTATCATCATTGTTCCCGTTGTCTACAAAGCGTTCAGAAACAAGGTATTGTAAGCACATCATTCTATTTTAAAATCTACTTTTAAAATTACTAATGCCTTGGAAAATGGACTAATTTCGGTAAACATTTCTTTATTAATTAGATTTTTCAATACTTATAAAGGCTATAGATGTTTACGCTTGACAGCATTGCAGGAACCTCCATCTGTAGCCTTGACATTTCACCAAAAACTAGTTTTTATACACCAGCAGATTACCATGAAACTCATGTCTTTGATCATGGCATCGTTCGTTTTATTGGAAGGTCAGAACAGCATTCGGCGTGATTTGATCGCCTCAAAAGTAAAACTAAAAAACACATATCTTCCATATAGGGATATTCGACGTGAATGGAGCATTTATTAATCCGATTAACGCCTACCCACCAGGCTTGGAATTGACGCCAAAGATAATAGTCTGCCCGCCGGAATGTGGTACGCTGTTTAAGCCTCCAATCCACTCACAGTCCCTCTTATTGTAAGCCGGAATTTATGGAGTTTGTCCTTAGTTCGCAACGTCAGATGAGAAAGAAAAAATAGGCTATATTGTCGCATCTGTAAAGATTGTGAAGGTGATCAGATTGCATAATAAATCGAAAAAGCGTTTATGATTGTTTTATATTGTATATCCTATAAAACTGATTTACTGAATCTTGAGACGAAAGCAACTGTTCTAGTTCTGTGACAAACCTAACTTATACGTTTGCCCTTGACACCACACACTGTTGAAAATTTGAACACTTTTTTGACTAATTTAATAGTCAGGAGGCGGCCCACACACTTTTCGTGTTGTCTTGAAGAGAACTACGAGTTTAAAATTTGGCGAGCAAAGATAGTCAAGTATTGGTCTATTCTTAAGGGATTATTTTGTCCAACTGACACACGTGGAATTATAAAAATACTTCTAATCACATTTTTATTGATCTAGATAGACAAATTTATTAGCTGTTGGACTAAATGAAATTGCGATTCTATTAGGTGATTTAACACCGTTTTCTAAAAACGACGATTAATATGCAACTCTTATTTCTTAGTGCTATAACATTCTCTCTTTAAGACGTTTTCCCAATTATAAATATGCAGAAACACTCATTCAAAAGTTGGTTTCAACTAAAACGTGCCAATTTTTAAAATGATTTTTTTGGAAACTATATATAAATTAAGTGCAATTTTTGCTATTAGCAGTCCAAATCTGAGCTAATTACGTAAATAGATGTTCCAATACATCTTTAAGATGTTGAAATTTTTAATGCACGCTGGAATTAAGTGTTTACAACTTAACTTTAACTAAATGCAAATTTGGTCTATCTTATTTAAAATTTGTTTTTACCGCGCAAAGTGCGTAAAATTTGTATTATGTGAACGTTAAAAGATTATGTTAGAGATTAATATGGTGTTTGGTGAATATTATCAGACTGATTATAATAAAAAAACAACAATGGATACACAATACATCGAACAGGTAAGGAATAAATATATATGATAATGAAAATGTAGTACAGTTCTTTATTTAGTTATTTTCATTCGCCTTGTACTGGACTAATCTTGAATTATCCTGTTGAATCAACGATACGGGTCTACTAGGACGAATGATCAGGGAAATAGGGAATGAAACCTCTCCTGGATGGGAAATTACCTCATCGAGGATGGAATTATGGGAATCCTCTTCGTAGAAAGTAAATATAAATAACTTCTGATATTAAATCAACAAATAATCGAAAATTGGTTAGGATACAAGTTAATATTGATTTGAAACTAAAGGAAAAATATTTGATTTTATCAGATCTGTGAGCGTCTGTTAAGTTTGTAGATTGTTTGGAAAACAATCTACGAACCTCTGGTCTCCCGGCAACGATGAACAATTGACATGAGGGTTCGAGATTAATGAATCAGAACAATCTTTGCAGTGAGTTTCCATTTAAAATACATAGAGATAAAAATTGAAACATTTATAATTCCGAAACAGTTAAATACAAATACAATTTATTTAGCTTATTAGTTAATTTAGATATAATAAAATCGCACTTTCTAATATATGTATATACAAGTTCTAAATGTCAACCTTACTTTAATTATACATGTATTCTTGTGCTATTTAAGTTGCCTAATTCTTTCCATATACAGGGTGTATCAGATATAGAGGTAAATATAATAATATGTAGCAGCTGTAATCATATACAATCAAAAAGTCTTAACGCACAGGGGGTCTATCTGTAAGCATTAACGAGAAAAAAAATATTTTATAAATGCCCGTGGGCTAGAGCCGCACCTGTCCCAACCTAAATGCTGTCCGAGTATACCCCCACATACCACTATCATTCAGCCATTACCGCTGTTAGTTTTGTGTGGATCGCCACTTGGAGTGCAAGCCACTTCGAATATTTTATTTAAATCTTCCGTCTCGAAAAAACGATCCTTTTCAGGACCATCGTGATTTCATATAAAGAAAATCGAAGCTTGATGCATCGGCAAAAGCGCGGGAATGTATAGATTCATTTTTGCGCGATATCATAGTAAAAAGGCGTGTTTGCAAATTTTCTGTATCTATTTTATTTTATTCTGTGTAATTCGATTTAATTCATTTGCGTTATATGATTAAATAAATCCAAAAGAAATAACTCAGATTCATGTGGCACCGTTTATTAACAACTAACTCTCGATTCGACAAAGCAAAAGAAAAATATTTACGTTTTTTGTAACTACTGAAGTCGCATATCCGGTGAAACTCGAACGTTTTATCAGGATATTAAAAATAACACTTTGTAGACTTGCGTAGAATGCTCTTAACAAAAAAGGAATATTTATTTTATAAAAAGGAGAAATTTAAAATGCCTCAGTTTTGCTATTTTTTACAAGGCCTTTATTTATTCAGAATGACGTTAAATGAATTTACGGCATACCATTAAGAAAATACAAAATGAGTGCAATGTATTTATACATAATACCACGTTTAGCGGGTACTTAACATGACGTTTCCTGGCATCAGGCTCGGACTAAACAATTTTTTAGCTCTAAATTTTACTTTTTTTTATTCTTTAATGATGAAATCCGGTTTCGGTGGGTTTGTGCTTTATATGTCGTGTAGTTAAACACCCAAGCAAAATTTACTTTTTTATTTGATACACCCTGTAGAGTTATAGACAAATGATGTATGGATTCATTCGAATATCTTTAATACGGCTATTTTGATTTTAATAAGACTTTTTTTTACATTTAATTGTATGCAAATCGGGGATTTGATGGATATATTTATAGCCGGAAATGATGTTAACTTTTTTTATTTTAAATAAAGCGGCCTATATATTTTTGCGAATTTCAAAAGAACCCTACTTCAGGAGTATAATGTTAAGGTGTAGCACTCCTATGTTTAATAACGACAAAGATATTAAAAAAAAAGCTAATAATGCAAATTTTATTGAGAACAAGAAAAATGAACATTTGCATAGAATCCTACAACGAGATTTATATACGCAACTAATAATACTATCCGAAAAAAAGCAAGTGGGGTAACTTACAGGCCGATATAATATTCTAAAATTGTCGTTAATATTTTAGCGGCGTCGCTTGTATATATTTGCGCTTTATTTCGCCGTTCTTCGGGACAGCTCTAAGTCCTTACGCTGTTGCCTCACTTCTCACGCCGAATTACCCACTGGAAAATCGTACTCTAATTCACGCAAACTGAATTTTTATGACCTCCGTTGGCTCAAGTCGCGCACGCACACATAAAGTTTTCTCGCTTTTTGTACGCAGTCTATCGTTCTACACCAAGATGAGAGGAAGGGAAAGAAATGCTGCTCTTAAAAAGGAAAAAACAGAAATGATAAAAAAAAATGCGGAAAAGCTCTTGAATGTCTATCTTACATTGTTGTGGAAATTATTGCTGTAAGAAATTTGCATGTAAGTTGCGGGGAGAAAGTTGTTGTTTATTTATTGTACGATGCTAGAAAAGAAAACTATTACGTAATTATATCATAAATTATCAGAGAATAAAATTAAATTTTATAAAAAAAAATAATAAATACCACACGATGATAAATAAATCAAATAAATCGTTCTTCGTAAGGAAAAATTAAATGCTTTGTTTCCCCAGCTCGAAGCATACTTGATACACCTTCAAAACCGTATCACCTAACAAGATAGTCATTTTTTTCCTGCTTTTGTTTTACAGGAAAATATTGTCACAAAGTCTATGTCAGGGCCTGCTTTTAATATACATACAGAGTGTCCCCAGATTGATGGAACCTAACTTACGTAATAATAATTTACAAGAGACGGCAGATCAGCTGAGAAGGATCATTGCCAATCTTGCAAGTCAAGCAGCAATACGCGGTGGGTGACCATTCGGACAACACTTCTCAGCTAATCGGCGTGTTCTTAAGCCAAAGAAGGAGAGGGCTTTTCAAGGCTGTAGTGCTGAATTTTATAATTTTGTTAGGTGCACGCCCAAATGTTACTGAACACACCCCACGCTGCCCCGCTGATTGACGAACGCACCGACGCCGACCACATCCGGGCACGCGCCAAAGTCGACCTTATTTTGTATGTAATACATTTTACCGCGTTTACTTATTGTTATTGGAAAATTTGTTAATATACTTTACATCACATTTGCACCAAGCGTTTCATCCTGAAGTTCGAACCCAATAACAAACGATTTTAATTATTCATTATTATTATATTTTCATCCGCTAGAAGATATTTTACAATCAGCTTTTAGGAATAACAAGAAACATAAAGTAATAATGACTGGTTATTTTAATTTACCGTTTCATAAGAGAAATGACACCAACGTCAAAAGAATTAGAGATTTTTTGAATTCATTTAATTTAAAAATAACAATTGATGCACCTACTAGAATAGGCAAAACAACGTCGACAACATAGATAACATTATTACTAATATGACTGAAGATGAAATTAAAATAAATACACACAGTATTGTCTGATCATATGCACAACAATTTCTCTGAAATGGGGGGTCAGTTAAAGGCAATTTACAAAACACAAAGACGGAATGCATTATACGCTCACTACTGCGGGAATATTGAATTTTCATCAATGGGTTTATGAGATCGATTGGAATTCTGTTATGGTAAAGAATGATCCAAATGCAACCTATGAAATATTTATTGAAAAAATTAAGAATAAATTTAAAGAAGTGACGATAGAAAAGTTGAACGAACTAACATGCCCTCAGAATCATGTATCAAGTGAAATTAGACGGAAAACCTCATTAAAAAGACAAATGTATGAGGTGTTTATTAACAACAGAATTGACAAGGAAGACTATAAATCTTTTCTGCAAGAATTTCAAGAAAATCTAGGGGTGTCATATCTGATGAGCGTGCAGCCCACTTAATTGGTCCTCTATTTCCAATCCAGTTCTGATGAAACTGTGCGTTCAAATACTGACTAACTATGTGCGAATTATGAGGTGGAACACCGTCCTGTTGCCACCATATTGCACATCTCTCGACCAAAAGAATATCTTGAAGAAGAACTAAGTAGTGAATTTCTTAAGAATATTCTTACCTTTCCCCTATAAAGTTACCTTGATAGAATAAAGGTCCAATTAAACGACCATTGAATAAGCCACACCAAACATTGGCGCTCCATATAGTCTGAAAGTGTGTCTGCTGTACCCAGTGAGGATTTGTCGACGAGACCAATAATGGCTGTTGTGTCGGTTGACCAGTCAATTGTTGTGGAAAACCTGACTCGTCCGTCCACATGATTTTATTAAGGAATTCTGGGTCATTATGAAGTTGCTCCAAAATTTGAGCTAATAAAAGATAGTCTTTTTTTCAGGGATCGCTGGGTCGCAAAAAAAAATAAACTTCTTTTTTATTTCTCAAAATAGAATAAGTAGATGATTTTGATACATTATACTTATAATAATCAATAATGACGCGTATTTGAGACTTATCGTTCTTCTAATGTTATCAAAATTATTTTCCGTTTCTGTCATATTGCACAATTGACATTTATTCATTCGTGTTCCTGTCATTGTTATTGTAATCATATGGGTTGGTTTGATATTAGAAGGGATGCCAAATCATATTTCATGGAAGCGGCCACTTCAGTATGTTCATTTATGCTCTCACTGCATACATTTTTCGGAACTACTTTTTGAGAACATTTCCTATAATAATAATAAAAAAAATACGTATGACTGTATTTGTAAGTCTGGTAGCTACCGAAAACTTGCGAAAAAAATTAGGGGTACAATTTAAAAAACAAGAAGTGGGACAGGGAGGTAAAAGGCTATTCATTCGGGGTGTGTTATAATGGCAAAATTGGTGTACAATGTAGTCTCATTTCCACTAGATTTTACTGCAACTGTTTATCTGTATTAATTCCGAGTAAATGCGTGGGAAAATAGATGTGGACACACTGTATACATTCATTGTAAATATGCAATAATATGCGCGATAAGAATGATATTATTTTATTTAAAATTATCTGAAATGCTAAGAAAACTTTAAATTAATTCGAAGCCGTTCAACAAAAAAAAAATATGCAAATGCCTTCACCATCACCAGCCCTTAGTGATAGCATCACATCACATTTTAAATATAGCAAGGCGCATGTGTCTGCCGTAGATGTAAAAACGTATTGCTGTGAACTGAATGTCCAAGCATATAAGTTTAAAGAAATTAAAATGACAAAATAATTTAGCTAGCTCAGCAAAAATGAATTTAAAAGGGCGCCAGAGATTCTTACATCTCAGAGTAACTATCTTAAAAAGTAATAGTGGGCGTTTGCAAAATTGACTTTTTTTAAAATCCCCAAAAATTGAAATGGCTGATTCAAAAATAAAAGAACTATTTAAGATGATATTTAAAATCATTAACTTTTATTGTAAAAAAAAAAAAACATTTAATACAAATTACAGGAAAAATTAAAACCATGAATATAAGATTCTGGCAAAAAACAAACCTGCATACGACTCTACAATTTAAAAAGGACAATGCAAATCCTTTAGCAAACAAAAAGATGAATTCGTTCTAGAAGGAATTTCTTATACCACAAAAAAAATCCACGTGGTCTCAAAAATTCAAAGCAAACTAAAATTTAATTCAAATAACGTAGAGAAACAACCAAAATTAAAAATGAAATTTAAATCAAGCTCACAGCTTCTCTTCACCTACCCCGAGGTGATTAAAATACTATAAATTTGAAAACTACAAAAAAACAGAAAATTTTAAACTCTAAACGCGATCGCTTCTAAAACGAAAATTATTAACGGGCCTTATATACAAATTGTGCACAACGATATACAACGCCAATTAACAAGCGGAGACGTCTGAATAATGATCAAAATTAAAATAATCACCGAAACAAATCTTTACAAATGAAAAATCGTAAAATGGAAGCAATGAGCTTAAAATTTACATGTACTTACATTCGTGAACATTCATTCAGACTCTGCGCCCTTAAGAGGCCTCTCACCGCGTAAGAATACAACTGCTGCGCGCGCTGCAACAGCCGCATCAATCATAGAATACGCCTTATAAGAAGGACCAAAACAAGATAAACTAATGCTAAACATATAATCAAAGAAAAATAAACTAACTAACTGAACAAATAAATACATCCAACAAAACTACTAAATTCAAAGCAAAATGTAAAAATAAACATAAGTGAGAATTTGCGCGCGGCAATGCCAAAACTTGACCTTGGAAAATTAACAGCATAGAGTTCAAACAACCGGGGAGACATGTCACAGCAGTATGTTCAAATCAAAAAAAAGTTGTCATAAATGAAAATAATAAACTCATTTCTGTATTTTAATAACAGATTTATTACGAATCGATTACTTATTCTTTACCAGAATTTTGTACAGTCACCGACATTAATATTTAGCACCATCAAAGCGTTGAGCTATTCTTTCTAATGCTAAATAATAATATCGGCGAGTGTATATACAACTTCTATGTAACAAACTTAATGTATTTCTGCTCTTTGCAACTTCTATGTAACTTCTACAATTTGAATTAAAAGGTGATTTCTAGAATAGGTTTTTATTAAAAGCAGTTGTCAGTTCTCTATTCTCTATTCTGTGATATAAGTAAGACAAACCAGGTAAAACTTAATGAATGTCGGTAGCAATCTTTTCATTTAAATTGAATATCTTGCTAGCAGAATTCTACAGATTATTTAAATGCAAATTTCACTAACAGTACACTGTTGATGTAATGCCTGACAACTAGTACATTGTTTATGCTCTATCTACCCAGAGAAAATAAAAAAATAAATAAGATTTCAAAATCCAAAATACGTACGAAAAACCGTGACCTAAAACAAAATCAATTATTCCCGGCAAAGAAAAGAACAATAAAGCTAAAGCAAAAAAAAAAACCATCAAATAAACTAAGGTCATAGATCTAACTAAACCCTTTACTAATCTTCAACAAGAAACGACTAACGAAGCCGGTAACTTGCCACACGATTCGTAATACACTGGCAGAGGCAGAAAGACGAGCACGTAGGAAGAGATACATCTGTAGGTAGGTACTTCGTACAATCCACAATAATAATAGTCCGGTTTGGTCGTTCGGTCGATGTAACCGTCCATTTGCGGTAATCCGGCGGTCTTCCCGCAGAAACTTATTGATCTAAATTATAGCGCGGCAGGCTTACGATGTTCTCGGCGTGAGATATCTTAGCGTCGTTTTACGGCTGCGGCAAACGCAAAGGCCATCACATACCCGGAGTACGAATGGAATGGGCAAATAGCAGGGGAATGAAAATGCTGATCGTTACCTAACATGACAATTACGTGCGAATGGCGCTGCATTTCGACAGCCGAGGAAATTGGTTATTACCTAATCCTTGATGAAGTGATGAGTTCGGAAAATCATCGTCAGAACGGCATCGGTTGTTTGAAGTAAATAATGTACAGAGTGAACAATTGGATGTGAGCACCACGTGATCACAAACGTCACAGGAATAGAAAATAAAATAAAAGAACAGAATTTGGATGATGTTAAATAACAATCAAGAATTTTTATTATAAAAAAAAAGAAAAAAAAATTGTTAATTACAAATATGCAGAAAAAAACTGTGGACAAAGGGTCCTGGTCTAAATCAAAACTGCTCGATTCTAAATTACAAAAGGACAATGCTAAATCCTCTATCAAAAAAAAAAAACAAATTAGTTCAGGAAGATAGTCCTTTTTATATCAATCAATCCACGTGGTTTCAAAATTAAAACAAACAAAATTAAACGTGGAGAATTTAAGTAAATTTACAAAAGAAATATTTAAATACAAGCACGGTGCTTCTAGTCACCCAACCCGAGCTGATTAATAATTAAATACAAATCAGCAAAATTAAAAAAACGATAAAATTTAAAGAGTTAATTTTTAATTAAAATACCTTCTCGAACAAAAATAATAAATGATCTTATATCTAAATTGTGTACACAACAATATAATAACAATTATTATATAGCGAGTTCCTTGATGGACGAAATAAATTCAAATTAAACGAAACAAATCTTTAAATCAAAAGTGTGAACAAAATGGCAGCAATGAAAATGAAAGTACAACTACTCACGGTTGCATCTATCTAGGAACTAGCCCTCACCAGGTTAAACAGTCGTATACATATATCAACAGCTGCGTGCAACGCAACGCACAAATCATCGAAGAAAACTACTAGAAAGGACAAGACTACATTAGCGAACGCTATCCATTTTACAGAGTGAAATTAATTTAAAACAAATGAACATTTAAATAAATAAATTAAACAATTAACTCATAAACTAACTCTTATTTAAAAATAAACAATTGAATTTGTGGAAACTCCTACAAAACATTGATAAAGCTGATCGGATTAAACACGACAACATCTGTGCAACTCTCGCGAAAACAAGGTGTCCACAGCAATACGTAAATAGCCAAAATTATCGTACCTGGAATACAAAAAACTCATACCTTACAAAGAAACGACATTACATCTCATTAAAACTGGCATGTGGGTTGCAATATCACGTATAGATGCATTATAACACCTATGCTTTTTGACGATACGGTTATTGCTGCTGGTTATAGACAAAGTATTTTAGAACCGTTCATTAATGAAGTCCACAATGATGAACTCCAGAACGGATATTTCCAACAAGATGATGCTACCTCACATACAGCTAATGCTACAATAAAATATGTTGAAGAATATTTTGGCAATCGATTAATAAGTAGTGCTGTTGGCCAGCACATTCCTCTGATCTAACATCACTAGATTTTTTTTTCTTGTTTAACTATTTAAAGAAAGTGGTGTTCCAAACCCCTCTCCATACTCTTGATGGGCTGAGAAATGTATTCAATATAGCGGTAAATGATATCAACGAAGAAGTTTTAAATAACATGTTTCACAATATGCAACCATTTATGCTTATAAAATGAGCATTTATTGGAGATGAAATTTTTAATAAAAATATTTACCAAAGCATTTTTGTTTTAAATGTGATCTAAAAAGCAATTTATTTTTGAAAGTAAAAAAAAAAATATGACACTTCTCTAGTTTTAAGGTTAAGTTAAAAAAATATCTGACCACCAGAAATGTGCCATACCAACTTGACAATGTCGCCACTTTAAAATTTGAAATCACGTCGTGGTCACATCCGATTACTCACTCTGTAGATCACACTGAGAGAAATGAAAAGGTTGTTTAAATATTTTTTGTAGTGTTAAAGGTGAGGTATTAATGTTAAACTAAATATTTATAAGATTAGAATAATATTTTCTCCACGACTATTAGTAGTGCCAATATCATTTTTAATAACAGAATGTAAAAATTCTCAGTTTGCAGTGTTAAAATAAGTACTTTCTAATTATTTTGTATTGTAATTTGTTTACTGCATTTTTTTCTTAAATTTAATCCATACCACGTTAAATTACACAATCAAATATCTAGGTCTTCAAATATTAATATCGGAGTGCCCAGGGCCAATTCTTGGACCAACTCTTTTTTTAATTTACATAAATGATTTTGCTATCTTTATCCTCTAAATTTAAATCAAAAATTATAACCTATGCAGATTATATTAACATTATCTCTATATTCATAAGGGGGATGCTTAAATGAGTTAGAGTAGGAACACTTAATTATTATGGAATCCATGTAGTTTTATGTGGAGCACGGGGTTGAGATGATTTGTAATTGTTTATAGTTTTTTATGAATAAAGTGTATGCTGTTAATTGTGTTTGTTGAAAAGCCATTGAACCCCCAAAAAAGTTAGTGTTTGATAGGGAATATGTCGAAGAAGACTAATGGATCCCTATTTTTTTTAAAGGCACATTTACTGTTGCACGTAATCGCAATGAAAATACTCGGTTCGTTCATAAATTAACTGGATGATGCAGAATGTCCAATTATTCAACGCCAATACATAATCAGGAAGAACTTAGAAATCGCATAACAGAGAAGTGTGTGATTAACAACACACTAAGTAAATTTATGTTAAATTTCTAAAATAGATTTTCGCCATATACAGCTATATTTACGTTTAACATGGAAATATTGCAATATCCTTGTTATGCGTGTAAGCAGATATATCACACTCATTCCTTTTCCTGCAGGAATGTATTCCAATACGTCAGTGTCGTTCTTGATGCACGACGCTCAGCCGCATATAATGTGTACCCATTTTTCCTCTACAATCTTCTTTTGTCTGCTTGTAACTTGAATTTTACCATAAGATGGAAAATTGTTGCTCATACTAAAACGTATTTAAGTTGCTTACCTTAATATAAACACTCAGATGCCTTATACAAAAATAGATGTATTTCTAACACTATCAAAGGCACTTGGGTTGTTATCCACCACCTTCAAGGTAAAAATAATAAACAACATACTTTTAGTTTAGAACTGTTTGAAAGCTATCATATTGATAAGAAGGATATGTTGTTCAAGATCAATGAGTATTTTATTAATGCAGCAGATAACAACTGTCAAAATAATGTCAAAATAAGTGAGAATATAAAATTCGTTGAACAATCATTTTCTATGTACTTGACAGATTACCATGAAGTACTGGACATAATAAATGATTTAAATAACACAGCTGCAACGGGTTATGACGAAATACCCACTTCGGTATTAAAACAGTGCTCTCAAAGTTTAACACACCCATTGGTGAACATTATAAATAAGTCCTTCCAAACTGGTACATTTCCCAGTGCGTTAAAATATACCCTTGTAGAACCTATATATAAGTATGGTGAAAAAACCGATTTTAAAAACTATAGACCGATAGCGTTAGTGTCGAACGTTTCTAAGATATTCGAATATCTTATTATATTAAGGGATTACGCACAAGCATGATATCTTCGATAGGAATCAAAATGGTTACATCAAAGGCCGTTCCACAACTCGTGCAATGTTCCAACTGTTGCAAGAAATCATTAGTGCATTAAATCGGAAAGAATCCGCAATTTGTGTTCTTATAGATTTAACAAAGGCTTTTGACAGCGTTCATCATCAATTATTACTGGGTAAACTTGAATGTATGGGTTTTCGCGGTGTGACGTTGAATTGGCTTCGATCGTATTTATCTTTAAGATATCAAAGTGTAGTTTTGCGTTTGACAGATTTGGAAAAGAAATTAGATCTGAATGGCAACAAATACTACGAGGTGTTCCGCATGGAACGATATTAGGGCCATTGCTTTTCCTACATTACATTAATGATCTAACTGGTACAACTGACAACCTGACTTTGATGTTCGCGGATGATACATCGGCGGTAGTGCGAGGTACAGGAATAGAGAACTTACTTCCTGCTTTGACAAGAATGCTTGCGTCATTTAATGAATGGTTTGACAATAACAATTTAATTTAAATATAAATAAGACCAAAGTGCTTAGCTTCAACTGTAAAGACAATATAACTATTGATATAAAAAGTGAGAAACTTACCTGTTTTGCACAAGCAAAATTCCTTGGTGGACTATAGATACCGAATTAGGCTGGGAAACAACATGTGGAAAATATTGCAAACAAATTGTGCTCTAAGAGTTATGCATTAAGATCTATTGCAAAAATTGTTGGCATTGAAGCGGTGATGGCCGCCTATTATGCAGGTGTATACTCTAGACTTAAATATGGTGTTGTATTCTAGGGAAACTCTGTCGACGCAAGCAGAGTCTTTTACTACAAAAAAGATGTATTAGATCAATGTTTAACCCCTTAGTTCAAGAGACTCTTGCGTTAGCATATTTAAAGGCAAGTGTATTTTGACTTTACCATCTTTATACATTTTAGAATGCGCTTTGTTCGTTAAGATGTATTATGGTGAGTTCTTTCAAACATACGAATTAGTGCATAGTCACGAGACGAGAGGTACTTACCATAAAACACTGTCACCGCCGTTTACTTATTTGACAAAGATTCAAAAAATGTCGTTCATCAATGTATCAAAATCTATAATCACATACCAGAAAATATTAAATCTTTATACAATAATCGATTCAAGTCTCACTCAAAAAAATATTTAACAACCAAAGCCTTATACGAAATAGATCGCTTTTTTGATGAAATTGTGCAATGATTAATGTCTCTTATATTGCTACCAGCGAATTCTCAGGGCGTATTAAATAGTAGCAATTTCCCAGAGCATGAGACCAGATTGAATAATAATAAAAAAAGTAAATATTGTGTATAAAAGATTATTGATATAAAATAAAATAAATGATTGCAAAGACCGAAATATAAACAAAAAAAATTACGCTAAATTATGATTACGCCAATGGTAGTTCGTTACTACAAATACAAAAGCAAATAACTCTTAAAATTAACTTACATGTAACAAAAGCAATGCACAAACGGTTGATTGTCACCACACCAGGGGAGGGTGAGGAAGAAGTAGAAGAGAGCCGGAGGATGAAGAAAGAAAGCCCGGGTCCAGGGACGACTTAGGGCGGCGGGGCTCGCAAAATCCGCGTCAGCGGGGCTCCAAAAGAAGTCTTCGTAGTCAAAACACAGGGACTCAAACGGCTTCCGTGGAGTGGTTTCCTTACGACCAGAGATCCCCCACAGGGGTTACCGAACGGGTANCGACATAAACACAAACCCACCAAAACCGGATTTCATAACTAAAGAATAAAAAAAAGTAAAATTTAGAGCCAAAAATTTTAATCGGGCCGTGCGGAAACGTCATGTTAAGCACCGCTAAACGTGGTATTATGTATAATAATATTGCACTCAACAGTATTATTCTTAATGGTCATGCGTAAGTTCATTTAACGTCATTCTGAATAAATAAAAGCCCTTGTAAAAATAGCAAAACTGAGGCATTTTAAATTTCTTCTTTTTATAAAATAAAACTTTCTTTTTTGGTAAGAGCATTCTACGTAGTCTACAAAGCATTATTTTAATATCCTGATAAGACGTTCGAGTTTTCACCGATATGCGACTTCACTAGTTAACAACAAACGTAAACATTTTTCTTTTACTTTGTCCGAATCGAGAGTTGGTTGTTAATAAACGGTACCACATGAATCTGAGTTATTTCTTTGGATTTATTTAATCATATAACGCAAAATGAATTGAATCGAATTAACAACAGAATAATGTAGATACAGAAAATTTTGCAAACACGCGTGGCATTTTTACTATGATATCGCGCGCAAAAATGAATCTATACATTCCCGCGCTTTTGCCGATGCATCAAGCTTCGATATTCTTTATAGAAATCCATGATGGTCCTGAAAAGGATCGTTTTTTCGAAGACGGGAAGAATTTAAATAAAATGTTCGAAGTGGGCTTGCCACTCCAAGCGGCGATCCACACAAAACACAAATAACAGCAGAAGCGTAATGGGGGATATACGCGGGACAGCATTTAGGTTGGCACAGGTAACCGGCTCTAGCCCACGGCATTTATAAATATTATTTTCTTTCGTTAATGCTTACAGATAGACCCCTGTGCATTAAGACTTTTGATTGTATATGATCAGCTGCCACATATTATTATATTTACCTCTATATCTGATACACCCTGTATAGGAAGAAAACTGCTACAAAATGGATATGCTACTTATCGTACTTCAGTTTTCACAATCCAAAACGTAATGTGAATTACGTTTTACTAATATTGAAGGAACCATTTTCATTGTTAATTAGAACAAGTTGAGATTTTAATTTAACTAAACAGATGAAGCTAATTTTTTTTGTTTATAGAACCCGAGAAATTGCTTTGGTTTCACTCAAATTTTGGCCATAATAACCAAAAAAAAAAAATAACAAGAGCATTTTGTTAATTCAACACAGGCACTTTTTTGAGTGTTTAAAGAAAAAAAAGTCAACCGGATTAGATTAGAGATTCTAGAAAATCAGATAAAAAATGCGTACTTGAATTAACTAACTACCTATAAGTACTTATTTCAAAATTAACCCGTGTTTACATTAAATAATTACCTATTTTATTGTATGTATTAGTTATATATATATGCTTCGTTCGGTTCTGAAGCATACATTTGACAACACTGCAACTGTATATTATTGTAATTGTAAATACCATCATAATTTCTGCATTTGAATCTTCGAAAACTTGAAATTTTTCACATTGCGCGATTTCATTAAATGATGCCAAATTTAAATTTCCCGCCATTATTTTTAGTGACTTCAACGTAAACCCAGTAAAATAACTATTAATGTAATACAAAATGGTAGGTAATTTTATGTTTCAAAGTTGAGATTACTAAGAATAATTGCGGGCAATTTAAATTTAGCTATATGGGTGATTAATCTTATAAAGATTCTCCATTTAACCCAATGTGTCTCTCTTATGATTTTCGAAATCCCCATACGAACAATGAAAAAAATAAAACTCATCTGTTTATTGCTCGTATCTTAAATCTTAACCTTGGCTCCTATGACGAACTTCTGTCACTAGTTTAAAATCTCATTAAAACCGTCATTACTTCAAACGTTACCGTTTATAATCCTGTTATCTCTTCCGCTAAACACACTTTAAAGCCGTATGAGAAAGAAACGAATAACGTTAAATGTCTAAACAATGCCTGCCGTGATTTAATTATATATAAATTCCTCTCAAGCGCAGAATGAGATTGTCTCATTATTTCACGGCATTATTATAATTGTGGGTTCCAGTTTACACGTTTATCATAAAAAAAATAAAGTGAAATGGAAGTACTTCGCACGTGCTATATTAAATCTCTTTTTACACTATCAACAATTACGGTTATAATAACCATTAAAAGTGTTTTACGTTAATAAAAATACATATTCTAATTTTACGGTTACAAATTACAAATCTAACCCTAAAAATATTTGTCGTTCACCGCCCTGCTCATCATGGTTATTATAATTTTTAACCAGAATTATTGATAGTTGAAAACGGACTATATTGTAGCTGGGTATAGGCTGTAAACTTGAACTTGAGATGGATATATTGTGATAAATGGCGCGGAAGAATTAATTAAATTGAATGAAATGTAACTTAATAACGAGCTCTGAATTGTGTGAATCTAATATGTCATAAAAAGGTCAATTTATTTTGATCATTTAATATGTGTAAAATTCCGTTCGCATTTTTTAATCGAATACGAAACAAATTGCAATTTAAACTTCCTGATAATGTTCAGAGAAGCGACATCTGTCTTTTCTAAACGAAAATAAATTTGACATTATTAAAAAATTAAAACCATGGGCAAATAACTACGGATGTAGATTCAAAAAAGATGTGAAAATCGCTCTATAGATAGTAACAAGGTGTAGGTATATGCCGCGTGTTTGTAATGAAGGTTTGAACTAAGTCAGTGTTGGAACACAAGAAAGTAAACGCATCTGTCATAAATAAGGAAAATGTAACTTATATTTGAACTCGCATTATATAAACGACTATGGATTGGTGTTTCTGCTTGTAAAAATGAAATGTAATAAATTTAACTTTAACTAAATTATGATTTTACAATTCAGTACTAACTGGTGTTTAACTAAATTTATTTATTATTTTAAATTATAACATACAATTAGTATAATTATTAAGTGACAAAACTGCATCTCTCAATTCTTCTATGGTATGCATGCGGTTTCTATAGATCCTATTTATATAGATAGCCAAACATGAAGTAATCTAATGGGGTTAGATCAAGCGATCTTGGTGGCCATCTTTGTGCTCTAAGGACCCTGTCAGCAAAAAACTGTTGAAGATATTGACAGGTTTGTCGAGCAGTATGTGCTGGGTCATTATCGTGCTGAAAATAACCTGCTTCAAGCTCATTTTCTTGTAACTCTGCAATAAACAATTCCAACATCTGTTGGTAACGTTGGGTTGTTACAGTTTCCTCGAAGAAAATTGGCCCTATTATTCGTTGCCTGGACATAGCTAACCAAACTCCAACTTTTATGGGATTCGAAATTCGTGTGAATTTTCTGCAGACCAGATACAATAGTTTTGTAGATTGATATAGTCTGTTAGATAAAACCAGGCTTCATCCGAGAAAAATGATTTGTTTAGCAAGTCATCGTCCCTTAAATCGTTATTAAACCAATGACAATATTCCAATCGCCTATCGTGATCTAATGGTAATAATTCCTGTACCGTAGAAACTTTATAGGGATGAAAATGTAACTTTCTTTTGACAGCTCATTGCGTTGAAGTGTATGATAAGCCTATAAAATTATAAAATGTAATAATTCTATTTCACTAAATGTTAATATTGATGTTTTACCTGTTTGTTAAGCTAATTATCACAGATAAATTCCCTTATTTTCTTACAGTATTCAGAAATACTATTGTTGGTGATATTAGATGTAAATAAAAACGGTTTGAAAAAAATTATAAGATAAATAATCGAAAGATACTACAACACGAACGCCAATGTGGCTAAATGTCAAGAAAATTCATTTAATGTATGAAATTTGTATGGAGCTAACTTCGCTCATTAAATTGGTAATAAGTATAGATAATTTTTTCCGGAAAACAGTTTTTTTTTACGACAATCATTTTGAATCTCATAGTATTATAACTTCGATAACTCCTTTTCTTTTAATTGCCTAAACTGTAATTACGTATTTATATAATAAAAGTTAAACGTAAAAATATATACACTCCGACTTTTTATGAAATAAACCTTACGAAATGTGCACTTACCTTCTTAAGAACGGTGTCTTGTCCTACTACATGTCATTACAGCAGTGTCTGAAACAGTAAATTTAAATACACAATTATTTTTATGCTACGTAAGATAAAATTTCAACATATCTACATATACAGGGTGATCCAACTTAAGTGGTCACTATTGCTATTTCCCAGTAGCCAAATTTAAATTTCCCGCAATTATTCTTAGTAACTTCAACGTTGATGAATAAAATTCCCCAAATTTTATACTACATTAATAGTTATTTTAATGCTTTTACGTTGAATTCACTAAAAATTGTGGCGGGAAATTTAAATTTGGCTATTAGGGTTGTATCTCCGTTATTATTGGTAGCATTCAGGGAGGTGTTAAACTTCCCTGCACGCACAAAAATGACATAATTTTTACAGCGCCTCCTTCAAGCGGTCAGCCACTATTGCAGCGTATAATTTATATGCTGCAACAAAGCGCTTGAAGCAAGCGTAAACATATACCACAATACCCTAACCTATCAAAGCTCTGTGATGTATTACCATGCCTATCATCAGGTATCTGTGTCCGTATGACCTGTTCTATGGGATAGATAATACAGGTTTTTTTTTCTTTTATAAAAAGCAAAAACTTCAGGAAAACAGTTATGGCAGGTAACAAAAACGTAAAGTCAGTACTAATCACAGTTCTAATAGAGTTTAATATTAAATTTACATCAATAAGTATTGTCATTAAAAGCTTTTCCTCTTGGTTATCCATAGGTAATTTATATATAAAATTTAGAATAAAAGGAATATCGACCGGACTTCGTAAACAATCAGACAATTATATGGGTAATCGGTCTGTCTAAATAAAACCAAATAAATACCTCAATATTTCGTTTTAATTTAAAACATCATCAGGAGGCACTAAAAATATACAAATTAAAATGAAACAATATAAAATCACAATAGGTGTTTTTGTAAATATAAATCGCGATTGTGATTATGTGTGCGATTATAAATCACATCGTAGGAAAAGTAATGAATCTAATCGCGTTAAAAATAATCACGTTTGAAAAATCAAATCGCAATTCGAGCGATTATAAATCGCAATAATCGTACCTATGGGGCGATTACTAGTGATTTGTTTACATTTCAAACAGCAATATGGCTGACAATTAACAGTATTTATTATGATTTGAATTTTTTGGTTTCTTTTTCGCTTTACGCAGATAATTTATTATTTCATCATTTGACGAATCCGTAAAAAACAATTTATACCCCACAAAAATGAATCCAATGCTTTCGACCATTATGCATAGAAGTAAATAAATCGTGTAAACAAATCAGTGCGTTGGAAAACGATTACAAATCGTGGATTAATTGCTGTGACGTAACGATTAATCGTAGAATCATAATCACAATCTCGATTTATATTTACAAAAACACCTAATAAGTAATTGCTTACAAGTTGTAGTATTAATGACAGCTGACAAAATGATAAATAGTTAAAACATTTTGTCAGCTGTCATTAATACTACAACTTGTAAGCAATTACTTATTGTGATTTTATATTGTTTCATTTTAATTTGTATATTTTTAGTGCCTCCTGATGATGTTTTAAATTAAAACGAAATATTGAGGTATTTATTTGGTTTTATTTAGACAGACCGATTACCCATATAATTGTCTGATTGTTTATAAAATTTAAGATATAATAAATACTTTAGTTAGTAGATATATTTATATGCAAAAAGAAAACACGACTGAACACAATACAATTAACCTCTCCACCTGTCAATTTTTCAAGTTGCGCTCATTAGTGTTTTATGTCATTCAGTCAACATGCAGCGCTGCAATAAAGCGCTGTTTCTCAGCGCTTAAACGTATTTTTTCCCTGAATGCGACCTATTACTACGATGTATGTTGGTTAGACTGGCAAACTCGTAGTATTTATTATGTTGATTAACGTACATTTAATAGAAAAACAATTGACTTGCGCGTTCCTTAGATACTGTCAAAGTAATGTTCTTTTAATGGATCAGTTTGTATATTTTTCAAAAATTTGAAAGCGAAGCAAGCAATTATATCTAATTCTAAGTTTTCAAACTTTCATTTTAGCCAGAACCCCAACTTCTAACAAACTGCAATCTCACTAAGACATCTGTATATTTATGCAGAAAAAAGCAGAAAAAAGTGATAATAATTTACATATTTATTTTTGCAGATTATCACATCGACTTATATATTCCTCATACTGGGCGCCCTTGAGCTTACAATTCATTCAGCTCCGACCAAATCTGATTTTAGGAGATCTCAAAAATCCCTCTCTTATTTCGATTACATGGATCAATCAACAGAAGAAGACAACAACAGCATACAGAACTTTATCGACGCACACTTAGATTTCCCGAACGATGCCGAAGACTACGACAACATTAACGAACTCAGCCGAACGATTCAGACCCGTAAACGAAAACGACCGAACCGTCACACGCGCACCTATGGTGGAATCCCCGATTACTATATCCGTTTACCGGCACAACCCTACGTTTTTATACCCGGTTTGGGTTACGTATCGCAACCAGCACAGACCGGGCCTGGAGGACTTTTAAATTTACCGTCAATTTTATGTCGAATGGTAAACCTGGCGCCATCTATCAATGGGGTGCTGGATACAGTGCGTTTGCAACACCGGTTAAGCCGATAACCAAGCCACCTAAAGCTAAGCCTAGACCCAAACCGGTAGATTCTAAAGTGTTTAAATTGCCGGGAAAATATACTTTTAACGGAAAACCGAATGAAGTTTATACGTTAGATGATTCTTATAATTCAGTATACGATGATACGTGGACAATTTTTATCCTTGAATTAATACGACTTTTTTATGATTACCCAAAACGAAGTATGGAAAGTTAAAAAGCAAAGATAAACAATAAGTGGATTTGACTGGATAGATGCTAAAAGAGTGAAATAATAATAGTTCTCTAGTCATTCAGGAAAAAAAGACATCTTATCATTACTAGATTATTTTTTTAATTTTACTTCTTTCAGAGAAAATTTAAATGGTTTAAATTACAATTGTTTTTACTAATTTGAATATAAGACTATTCAAAATATAAAGTGGTAGATCTTTTCACGTCCGAAAATTTTAAACATGGCAAAATTTTAAGTTTAATTTAATCAATTATTGTTTAGTCATTTATTTATTTATTATCCATTTGTATATAAATCAGAATTTATAACGTATAATTAAGACTTAACTCCAGTTTGGAATATATGTATACTATTGTAGTTTATTTAATTACATACTTTGTAATATTATTTTTGTATGTACTTTTATATTTCTTGCAATTATTTTTTAATAAACGATCTGTACAGAAATATTATTTTGCTTTTCAGCTTTTCTTCAAACCTGTTCACATGATATGAGACGTTTTACTATTAAATTCAACAGTATAAATGCATTTAATAGTTAGATCATTGTTAGATTTAATAATAGATTTCATTTTATTATTTCCTTACATGTAAGGAAATATAGAGAAGCAATTATTAAAATCTCAGCAATAAATCATTTTAAACATTATATTCTCACCTTTATTCACGTTTTCGTAAGCAAACTCGTCACAAATTCCAGAAAATAGAATACACAAAAAACCAAGAAAAAACCGTACGTACCGAAACATTTTTAAAAGAAAAAAAGAATATGTCCTCTCGTGTTTCAACACCTTATTGTTCCCACTTATTAATAACGAAATATACCACAATTCGATTTTTCGCACTTAACTAAAACCGATTCATCGCAAATTTGTCGAAATAAGCACACAATTTTCAATTTTACAAAAATGTAGGAAACCTTTTCAATCGAATCCACTTTCATACCGACGCTTCATACTCTGTCGATAATATCGACTGCCTGCATTACCGATTGTTTGACAACACCGAGTGACACCCGCCATTTTTTTTCGTAGGCTGCAAGAAGCGTCTTTTCAGTGCCGTATTTACTTGTCTGCTGTTTCTCCGTAATACATCTGTGCGGTAAATACTTCTTCCTTCTTAGATCTAGGTTATTTGGGTAGGTAAGGAATATGGGCGAGGATAGTAAAGGTAAGTTCTAAACGCGGGAGATGCGCATTTTCGTCGGTGTTATTGTGGTGATATTCAGACAGGGATGATCGTTCCGATAGGGACCGTAGGCGCCGTTCACGTTCCAGAGAACACCGACGTAGATCCAGAAGCAGGAGCCGCGATCGTAGAGAGAGGAAACGCAGTAGATCTGGGTGAGTCAGGAATGATCGGCTTCACCGTTTTTCTGTTGTTGATGACAAAAAAATTAAGCGGTATTTGATGGCTGGGCCACAAAATTACAAGAAGTTTAATATCATATTATCTAAGTAGGTTTATTCAGAATGTGTCTATGAAAGCATAATCTTCTTGAGAAATTGTACGACCAAAAATAATGTGTTTATGTAAACTGGTAATTGCCAAACGTTTATTGAATTACGATTGAAACTGAAAAAATTTAATTTTATATACGTGTTCGGAATAAATTTGATGTGTAATAATGAATCAAGGTTACGTCAAAAATTATGGGACTCAGATACAAAACGACATTTTAGCTATTTGTTCTGATATCTTAGGATTTCATCGATGCAGTTTTTCAGAAAAATTCTTCTAGGTATTTTTAGTAAGTTATTAAATGAATGTCCAGCTAGATTACAAAAATAAGAATTTTTTTCATGAAAATATGATTTTAATTTAGTCACATAAATCACTACTAGTGTTTGCATTCAATAATAAGTAAATTACAAAAATATTTAATATTTGTAGATTACTTTGGAGCTGCATTCAGTGTTTAAGAGCTAAACTTGTTCATTTTTATATTGAAATACTATATATATAGTGGTCCAAGGTATCCCGAGCTTGGTTTTTAAGGTGTTATGAAACAAGTATCATGATGATTTAGTGTCAAATAACTGCTGTTTATGCGGAATTACTAAGAAAATAACTATATCTTTTTAGTTCTTTCTTATATTTGAGAAATTATGTTCTAGAATTTTGTTATTGTTGAATTAACTTAGAACCATTATGTTTAGCAACACTCGGCATGGTTGCAGTAATAAGTTAATAATTGTTACAAAATCAATCATTTAAAATAAATAATTCCGTATGTTAAAGATACCAAATAAAGTATAAATGCTTCAAAATATTTCAAGTTATGCAGGAATATGTGGAATAATGTGTTGACTGTAAAATGAAATTTGCACATTATTCTTATTTTTTTTTAATATTCAATTTCTTTTAAAATTTGAAATAATATTTCATATCGAAAGGTAAATAGGTATCAAAAGACTGCAAGTCTTATAATAATTTTTTCGTAAAAATTCAGATTTATTATTCAAAAACTTCCCTTTTTCCCTTGAGACTTCAAAACTTCCCACGAATCAGGAAATTTCCCACAAGTTGGCAACACTGCATCGAACCTTGATACAGATAAAACCTATGCCCGATAGGTGTGGAAAATCTTTAGTAGCTAGAACAGCGATGAAAAACCCAAGACAAAAGAGTTTTACAAAGGAAATTAAGTAAAAATATTTACTTGAGATCCAAATTCGACCACATATTTTGAAAACAGCACAAAATTCCTGCCTCACCCCAAGAGAAAAAAGTTTTGAGATCCCAAGAGGTTCCAGACAGTTTTTTTTATTGGGCACCGGGACTGAATCCTTACCTACACACATGTCATCGTGTAGGTTAGGCGTTTTCCCAACTAAAACTACCTGTTCCGGAATAGATCCTCAAAAGTCCTATTGTTCCTGATAAAGTTACCAGCAAGACAATATCAAATACCAAAAAAAAAAGCTTGTAGATTTTTCCTATTTTGTACTTAAACTATTGGAATCGCCATAAATTTAAGAAAACAAATTTTATTTTAGCATTATTATTCTAAAAAAGAAGAAAAATTTGATTAAACTTATTTTTTGGCTAGTAACTTTTAAAAGTAGAACTTGGTTTGTATCTACATAATTTTAGTTGATAAGTAGAGAATTTAATTTCCTCGAAATAAATTTCAACCAACTCGAATGAATTTGTAAATCGAAATCTCTGGAATTCGTTTATTCCAGTATGATAATATTACTTCGTAGTGAATTTCAATTACCCTAATTTTGTTAGACCCCATAAATCTGGAAAAAAATCTTATCCTTTGATGTTAAGAAATAACATGTAGACATAAAGGGTTTACTTATAGTCTGGTTCACGTTGAGAAGGAAGTATTACTCTTATGGAGATAGTATTCAACGATGCCAAATCTATTTAAGTACTTAATTTTTCGTATGTTGTCGCGCTGAAAAACTTGACGAATTTCATGTTGGTGTTTATAAATGTCAATCCTGTGAATTTTGTTTGTATTTATTGGCTATGTCCCACTGTGTACCATTAGTATGAAAAGCGATAGAATAATGTTAATTGTATTAATATTTATTCTACATCATAATACACAACACAAATAAGGTGTTCTGTTTCCTGTTCTTGTGTTTATTTTCAGGAAACATACATAGATGTATAAGTATTTCATAATAAATTTACAAATATTTACAGAGGTATGCTTATAATAAACTAAAAGATCATTTCTATAAGCCATAAGTGTATGATAACTTATATGGATGACCAATATGGAGTGATGATGAATCGAGATAAATTAGTAATAATATACCTTTGGATTCATGGTCCAATTTCCACATGATTCTTTTAACTAAAATGAATAAACTTAAAACCACAATGTGTCAAATATTATATAATTATTATACCTTTGATATCACGTTTAGCGAAGTTTTTCCAATTCTCGTAAAACAGTTCATATATTTGCTGATATAAGCAGAGCATATCTTAGCATTCAGAATGAAGCCATTTTTGTTGGCACCATCAACTAAGCATAATGTTGGCCATTACCATTTGTTACTCTAAGAGATCGATACTTAAATCTTGCACAAATGTTCGTCTAGATGTACTTGCTGTGCTATCAGTCCCTTCTGCTACAAAATGTTATTTACTCACGATTTATCAGTGAAAATAATGTTTCTCCTTTCGCTATGATATCTTTTAATAGTACATTAATAATCTTTATGCCATCATAAATAATACCATAAATAAATATTCTCAAATATAAAACCAATATCTATTAGAACATACTTCTCCAAAAATTAGGTTACCTATATGTAATTATAACAGCTGTTTTAAGTGCAAGTGACACACAAATATATTCTAAATCAGTGTTCCCAACCTTTAAGCATAGAATTTCCCACGAGACACTATCAAAATTTCCTTTTTTAACAAAATTCCTCACGCCAATGCGCAAACCATGTTACCAAATCATGAGCAAAGAAACATAGGCCGTTTTACCACCTAGCTGTTATGTATACACGTAAAATTTTAAATGGCCAATAAAATAGTAGGTGTAAAACGGCCCTAAGATATGCTCTTGCACATCTAGGTGTGACGTATTTGAGGGCCAAACAGTACTACTAATCCAATAATTTAATAGGTATCACCAATATAAAGAAAAGTAACTCCCATTTTTTTTTAAAATACACCAATAAAATCAATAAAACTGTATTTTACCAATTTCCTTTCAATCAAATTTGCATTGAAACAAAATCTTTAGATAATTCATTTTTTTAAAGGTATTTTTCAATTGAATGCAAAACCATCTTGAAAAAAAAATCATTGTAATCAGCATATTTTTTCATTAAGAAATCCAGCCATAAAAATGTTAATGTTATTGTTTTGCTATGAATGATTCTGTTAATGTAAAGTATTTTTGCCTTCTTTAGCTCTTACCTTCATATTTGTTGGTACTTATACTTACTGAAATTTCACTAATTGTAAGTGGTTCATATGTTTTAATGGCAAATGAAATTATCTATTAGTTTGGCACAAACATTATAATGTAGACAGTGTTGGAATAAAGAAAATACAGATAAAAAAGAAAGAATTAATCAATGATTGTGAGCGTGTATTTATTTTCTTTTTTTTTACAAATTTATTTATCAATTCTTTTTATAGATATGAGATAATGATTTGCTTTCTTTGCTGTATTTGGTTTATATATAATTTTTAAAAAACTTCTTGAGAAGCGGCATTTATTTATTATTTTATATTACTTATACAAAAACGTTTCGATGCATTTACATCTTTTTCAATTTTTTTTTTTTGAAAAACACTAAGTCTTTTAAACAAAAAAAAACGATATACACAACATGTAACACATAGACGATAAAATTTGAAAATCTCAAAACTTAAAGTCAAAATATAATAATAAAAAAAAAATAGCTCGTATATTTGTACCTGGTAAATACGTCTTATTTTAGGATATCACAACGTTTCTAAAAAAAAATTAAATTTCCCACGAATACCATGCTATTTCCCTTTTTCCCTTCGACTTCAAAACTTCCCACGAATCGGGAAATTTCCCACGAGTTGGCAACACTGTTCTAAATCCAGAAATGACAGGAACAGGAAACAGCGAATAATGCAGACATTATCATTACTGACAGCCATCAAATAAATCTGGCAACAATCCCCATGATAGAAGGAGATAGACACATATGAGTAGGTATAAAATAAAAAGGGATGCATATAGCCCATAAGAATAATACTTCTTTTAAAACTTGAACTAGACTGTACTTATTTGTTATTTTGACATCTCATTTAGATTGTTTTTAACCGTAGTTTTTGTTAATTCTTTATGATAACCTTGTTTTCAACATTATATTTTCTATTATAATTAATTTTATAAGCAAATTATGTTTATTTTCCCGAAACACCAAAAAAAGGCTCTTATTTACCAGAAGTATAAGAATTTCTAGAATATATGACCGCCACAACTTGCAGAGCTCATGCATAAGAGTTTTTTTTTTAAGCAACTTACAATAAACTCAATAACTTTTACAAAATTCTCATAAATTTTTTTTTACTAGTTAATAATAATTATTATATCACAGAAGTTTTAAATCCCATTGTATAAAATAATTTAAGAAATAAAATGAAATGTCTCCTCCTATACAGTTCAAGGCATAAGAATTCCTCTTCACGGAGAAGGAAACCGTCGCTCTACTGGGATGTCCCGCCTCCTGGTTTCGAACACATCACCCCCTTGCAATACAAAGCCATGCAAGCCGCAGGACAGATCCCGGCCAACATCGTGGCGGATACACCGCAAGCGGCGGTCCAGTTGTAGGTTCGACCATCACCCGGCAGGCTAGGCGGCTGTACGTCGGCAACATACCGTTCGGTGTGACGGAAGAGGAGATGATGGAGTTCTTCAATCAGCAGATGCATTTGAGCGGTTTAGCGCAGGCCGCCGGCAATCCAGTTTTAGCGTGTCAAATTAATTTGGATAAGAATTTTGCCTTCTTAGAGTTTAGGTCCATAGACGAGACGACGCAAGCCATGGCTTTCGACGGGATCAATTTCAAAGGTAAAGAATTACCATACAGGGCGAATCAAATTCCTCCTGTAGTGCAGTGATTGTCAAAACTTTTTCCCATTAGTAGACACGTTGCGCTGGTATCGGCTTCCGCAGGTAAAAGGTTTATTGCGGCAGATACCTGAAAGAAAAAAACATCCCTCAATTATGCAAATCAAGTAGCAGAATTGAAGTTATTAACAATAATTTAAATGGTAATATTGTTTCACGAAGCCAGTAGATATTAACGTTGTTTTGTAAAACATTGCGTTATGTCGCACATTTTTGCATTTTGCACTTGAAAATTGCTGATAGCACAAAAAAAAAAAAACTAGATATAACGAATATACGAACATCGCATCCGCTTAAGTAAATAAGAGAATAAAAAATAAACAGAATTCTCTAACAACTACATAGAAATATTTTTTTTTTGTCAAGCTCAAGTGGAGACAATTTTATTCCAAGTAATAATAGTTATTTTGTGTAACAACTCTACACAATGTAAGTTTCGCTGATTAGTTTTCCTAGTTTTTATATCGATTTTAGTTAAGAAATACCTATGCAAAAACCCATAATACATATCATTATAGAAACTCGATCATTATGAAACGTAACCCCTCAGAACCTATTACTAGTTATTATTATTTTGCTTGTTACAATCACCGTTTTATAATTGATTGAAAATGCCAATTTATACTTTTCCGTTCAGGAAACTATACTTTTTCATTTATTGTATATCACTAGAAGGCGTGCGTGATAGAAAGTTAGAAATGTTAGTATCGTTATTAGGAAGGTATAGATGCCAAAACTATTTGTTATCATTACTTAAGTATCTACTGGTATCGAAGTATTTTTCGTATCCCAAAGCGGTGGATGGTGTGTTGATAGGCGTTTTTTTTTGTGTTAGAAATTTATAAATCATACTTTTCATGTGTATTGCAACGTTTTCGAGGTTTAAATAATCACACCGACGATATATTTCATAAAAAAAATATTTATTTCAACACTTAAAGTCTATTACAATAAAATTACATTACTAAAACACTAACAGTAAATAACTAAACACTACAAAAAAAAACACTTACTGAACTAATTCACTTAATAACTAGTATTTATATTTACTGATTTATTTACATTCACCAATTTATGTTCACCGTTCGCTTCGCTCGTTTTGGATTACGCACTGTTTTTGATAGTGATGTGGAGTTCATAAAGACCGAATCTGAATGAAGACCCGTGATCGTTTCAATCACACACACCGTGACGCAATCGTTCATATGAACCGTGCGCAGTGTACACACAGAACTGAACCAAGAGTCGCTTGATATTTGAATGATTTACATTTTACATTGCCTATACGGAAGATCGCCTCTTGTAAATCTGCCTTGTCGTGTATTAAACAAACAACCCAGTTCTGCACGTTTTCATTTTAGATCCAAAAAACAAAGTTTGAGTGTTTTAAAGTCAAATTTATGGTTTATAAGTAATTAACACTTATAATTGCTTTTTGACAGTCGTCACTTCAATTTTTTATACGTACTTGACTTCTATATTCATAGTCCAGGCAAAATCTTAAGGAAAAGTATGACTTACGTAAGGAGACCTTACACCTTGAACAACTTTCTATTTCATAGTCACAATATCGATTCACTTCGGCTATTCTCGGACAAGGATGCTTCCTCTAGAATTGATGAATAGAATTCTATTAAATGACATTGCTATAAAATCAGCTGCGTACCACATTGACTAGCTTCACATATTATTTTTATACTTTAATCTTCCATATTTATTCCATATTTTTTTCTATTTCAAAACATTTTTTCAAGATTTACTAATGTAAATATTTTGTTATTCTTCATACAAACCGTCTTGTCTTTTTTCGCAAGCGCAGTTAAAAGTTTTTGAATGATGCGGATAAACCTCGAATCTGCCGTATCAACTATATTGTGTGTTATAGGCAAATACAATATAAATATGTTTACTGGTATAATATTTGGTAATACAATGTTGTAGGACTTTCATAAAAAAATTACTTACCTACCTTGAAACTGTAATCAGTGATAAAAAAAGCACAAGAAGTTAATAGTGCAAAAAAGTAGTGATATGGGTAAACCATCAGGATTTTGTATGCTTGGTAATCGTCCGTTAACAAAGGGCAATAAAATGTATGGAATTTGTTTAGAATAACAATACCTCTTTCTAAATTCTGCATTACTATTTCACGGGATTTTTGTGCGTCCTTGATATACTGTTTCGGTTGTCTATTACTATCTTATGTTATATTTATACAGGGTGTATCAGATAAAGAGGTAAATATAATAATATGTAGCAGCTGTAATCATATACAATCAAAAACTCTTAATGCACAGGGGGTCTATCTGTAAGCATTAACGAGAAAAAAAATATTTTATAAATGCCGTGGGCTATACCCCCACATACCACTATCATTCAGAGATTACCGCTGTTAGTTTTGTGTGAATCCCGCTTGGAGTGTAAGCACTTCGAACATTTATATTTAAATGCTTCCCGTCTCGAAAAAAAGATCTTTTCCAGGACCATCATGATTTCATATAAGAAAATCGAAGCTTGATGCATCGGCAAAAGCGCGGGAATGTATAGATATATAGTATAAAAGGCGTGTTTGCAAATTTTCTGTATCTACATTTATTTCTGTGTAATTCGATTCAATTCATTTTGCGTATATGATTAAATAAATCCAAAGAAATAACTCAGATTCATGTGGTACCGTTTATTAACAACTAACTCTCGATTCGACAAAGCAAAAGAAAAATATTTACGTTTTTTGTAACTACTGAAGTCGCATATCCGGTGAAACTCGAACGTCTTATCAGGATATTAAAAATAATACTTTGTAGACTTACGTAGAATGCTCTTAACAAAAAAGGAATGTTTATTTTATAAAAAGAAGAAATTTAAAATGCCTTAGTTTTGCTATTTTTACAAGGGCCTTTATTTACGAAGAATGACGTTAAATGAACTTACGGCATACCATTAAGAATAATACTAAATGAGTGCAATGTATTTATACATAATACCACGTTTAGCGGGTGCTTAACATGATGTTTCCTTGCATCAGGCCCGGACTAAAGAATTTTTGGCTCTAAATTGTACTTTTCTTTATTCTTTAATGATGAAATCCGGTTTCGGTGGGTTTGTGCTTTATATGTCTTGTAGTTAACACCCAAGCAAAATTTACTTTTTTATTTGATACACCCTGTATAATCCAAAAAATCCTCTATTAATTAATGACATCCAAAATGACAACATGTGTCAAGTTTATATCAAGTATTCTTTCCTAAGGTATCCTTAAAGTACTTACGGAGCTACCTTAAGATTTTCCCTATGTAAGATAACCTTAAGGAAAAAATGTGGTCTATGAAACAAAAAATTTTATGTCAAGGAGAACCTTAAGGAAGCACTATGAATATGGCGGTAGTTGTGTTGTAAAGTTTTCTTTTTTATCTTTGTTGCTAGAGCATTAGCTGAACGTGATATTATATATCTAATAAATGCTTCAAAAATTTTGGCGGGCCTGGCTCTGGATTAACCTGTAGCTTTCCTTTTGAGTTAATTCGCGCCAGAAATTTCCATTGCGAATTGACGCGTCGTACTCCAGCGCCCTCTATGAACAGTATTGTGGTCTCCGCTCTATAGAAGTGGCGCCATCTCCTGGCGCAGCGGTAAACCGAAGTTTCAAATTTAAAAATAGGCGCGATTATGTATTGGTGTTTTATTTTCTTCATATTTACATAGCGTACAATGGATTTTACCTAATATCTAGTGTAGACACAACACAGAAAGCTTCCAAAAGATTAACGTAGAATTGGCGTTGCCGTAAAATATATTAATGAAGATTTTTTCACTTGTACACTGATTATTAACTAATTTTGATAAAAAAAATACAAAATACTAGTTGCTACGCTAAAACCCTTTCCGGTTTACTCTTCGGTGATATCTATTTTTACCTTTCTGTTATGGAAACTTACAAATATCAATTTATTATAAAATTCACTATAAATAGATAAATTTATTTATCGCTGACGAATGAAAGATAATTTTATTTATCGGTTATAGATAAAGATGAGAGACACTTTCATTTATCATCTACGGATAAAGATATGATAGATACTTTTATCTATGACCATGTGAATGTTGGTTTACCTAAATAATTGTTTGCCTAATGCCCGGTAACATAAACAATAGTTACACATTTGTCAAAGTTAATCAATGGATAACAGCAAAAATCAGTAACATAAAGGTTTGTTAGGAGATAATTATTTGTTAAATCAGTTGTTAACTTAACCACCGCTATTTCGGTAGTTACACATTTGTTAAGATTTACCAAAGCACGAAATGTGCCGAATGTCCAACGAAAGTTGCCGTGCATGATTGCATCAATAGATGGCGGAATATGTAATGCTTAGGCGGGGAATCTATTTGACATTTTGACAGAATTTTTATTTTTGATTCAATTTGATCACTGTTCAATTAATTTGGAATAAGATAGTAGTAGTAAGTTTAGAATATATACGTTTAGTAATTATTACATTACATTTTTTATAATTATGGAGGCTTAGGTAGGTTTAATTTCAACATTTGATTTCTGACAATATTATCACTAAATTTGGGACTATACATCGTAATGAGTAGGAAAATGCAGGATGCCGTGAGAAGAGCCAGAAATTTTACGCACCAAGAGAAACACACATTGTTAGCGATCATTGAAAATTATAAAGGAGTAGTTGGAAATAAAAAAAAAACGGATAGAGTATCTATTAACAAAAAAAAAAACGAAGTATGAGCACAAATTACATCTGAATTTAATTGTCATAGTACTACTGGGTTAAGGATGAAAGAGCAGTTATTTATAATTATACAACTTTATGAAAAAGAACAATTAACACGACCAAATCATTGTTTTATTTGCCTTTTTTCTTATATTTTCATGATTCTTCTCTGAGCAGTCGTGGGTATGACGTCTATCATATATGTTGTCTAGTATATCAAATAGCTCTTCATTGGAGGACGATGATTAATCATTCCATACATCCGTTTTGGTTGTAATCGTTATAACAAACTTGACATAAGCCAGAAGCAAAACCTCAATTACTGAGTTTCTAGGTGAAAACGTCAAAGTTTCAAGTTGGCTCTCTATCGGAACTAAAATGAACTATCAATTTTAGCAAATTTACAGTTAACTAGTTTACAACAGCCATTAATCAGTTTTGAACTAATTACTCGACATTTAACAAATGGTTAAGTTTATGTTACGCAACTTTTACTTAACAATTTGTTAGTGCTAACAAATGATTAACTAATCACTTGGTTACACAGGCTTTATGTTACCGGGCATAAGTCTGGCCGATACCAGCCGAATGCTAGCATGTCCAAATGATGAGAGGTTGTGATAATCATTGCGCTATAGAATTTGGCCCATCTGTATTGCAATCTTCGACAACTGATCTTTCGTTTTCCAGGTCAGAGTTTGAAAATCAGAAGACCGCACGATTACCAACCGATGCCAGGAATGGCCGAGAGCGCTATAACTGTACCGGCCGGAGTAATAAGCACAGTCGTGCCCGATTCTCCGCATAAAATCTTTATAGGTGGTTTACCGAATTACCTGAACGAAGACCAGGTAGGTGGAGTAGTAACCAGTCGTCGTAAGGATTTGATTTTTACTTATTTTTTTTGTTAAAAATCGAACAATCCGTAACGTGATACGACGTTTAATATTTATTTAAAAAAAGAAAATGATCTTAGTGAGACATCGTTACGGATTGTTTATTTTCTGGGCAAGAATAAAGAAATATTTTCCCTTTTCCTTAGCCTAGCATCTATCTCAGTCTATGCATTGGCACTCTGCATAAAAAGCACAGCAAAATGGCAAGAGATCTCGCCACTATTAGAGATACTAGAATTTATTTTACAAAAACAAAAATTGCAGATAAACACAGAGAGAAATATATTTCAGGTTTTTAAAACGGGATTTTATAAATTTTTGTAGGAATATGTGTGTTGTGAAAAGGAGATAATTATTCATCGAAACTTAATCTCGCGTCGAATATTTTCAGGTAATTTCATCGGTTTTTTTTTACAAGAGAATCTTTTCAGCATTTCAGCTACTGGGTAAAATGATTTTGCAGGTTTTTCAGGCAATAAAGACAAATTTTCAGAGTTTAATCTTCGAAAAAGTTTTTTTATTTTATTTTCAATATAATCTTCTGTGGGTGATTTTAAGGTCTTCGAGGTTTTTTTGTTTTTCTGTTCTTCCATTGGTTATTTTTTTAGCAGGGCAGTTTTCCATCGTTTCGATCAATTTTGCAGGTTGTTTGTGACTACTACAGCAAAATCGAAAGTTTTTCAGGTGAATTTTCAGGTTTATTCAAATGTAAAATGAAATGTGAAATATTTACAGCGAATTTCAGGTTAATTTCAGCCCCTAAAACAAAACAAACAAAAAAGACATAAATATAAGGAAACGGGTGGTTTATTCTCTTTTTAGCGTGGGGATACTTTTCAGATATTTTCAGCCTGCAATATCTTCGATCGTCATACGCAATCTCTTTCAGTTTAGCAAAACGATAAGTAGCATTTCGGAGCGATATAAATTTTCAGGATATTTTCAGTTATTAACGCGATCCGGAGTAAGAATTTTTTTATTTATTTTGTTACAAATTTATTATTATTATTATAATTTATTAATATATAATAATGCCGTTTGCTTGTTTGCCCAATAGCTAGGGTTTGGTACACGATCCCTATAAAAGAGAGTCACATACAACCAAAAAATCTCGAAGCCCTGTGGAATGTGCAGGCAAGTTGCAACACTAAGGAAAAATGTATCCCGTTGTATTACTTTCCATCTATAAATATACTTTTTAATGAATATCATGATTTTGACATAAACAGATCGGGATTTTCAATATCTTATATGGGAAATTTTAATAATGATATTTTTTTTTATTTGCTTTTAATTTTAAAATTATTTTACGATTGTTAAAACGACTTTCTTGAAAGTGAAAATTACAATAATCGAGTTATTTGTTAAAACAATCATAGATAACTTGATAGAATATTTGTATCATGTATAAATTACACGAATCCCACATGAGCCGGAAATTTTTTTATAATAAAAATTGCCTTATTAGTAACAGCATTGTTTAAATATATCTAGTTAGTAAACGTAATGCATTTTCGGAAAAATAAAGTATTGCTCAGGGAAGTGGTGCACTCTATCGGTGAATGTAAATTGATTTGAAAAGTGATAAATATAACAGGTATCTCGGTAGAGTGAGAGACAGATTTCTGTGTTTTATCATCTGCGGAAACGACGGAATCCGTATCGGTGATTTACTGCATTGGCGAATTGTGTGGCTGGGGAAAAGGGAGGGTGGATGCATGTGACGCTGTGATGACGCACCTGCGATATTCTCGTGTTGTTTACATTAGAAGATTAGAATCTGAGGTATTCTGTTTTAAATATAAAGAAATTGAAGTATATTGCAAGGCACGTTCTTGTTGACAAAACATTAATTGAACAATCTAAATGAGGTTTTTCTTTTAAGAATAAAATTTAAACTTAAAACAAAAATCACCTGAAAAGAGAAAAGTAATAATCTAAAAGGACGATAATTTGCCGAGAAAAAAAACATAATTCTACTTCTCAAATATTTTTTCTTAGTTTTTAAATTAATAAGTTGTTTTGTTAGCTTAATTTACTTATATTTATGATTATAATAAATAGAAAATGTTTGTTTATTAAGAAATAAGTATTAGTTGATAATATATAATCTGTAGTTCGATGGCTTTTTATATTTAAATTTTAATAAAACGCGGTTTTCGTTCGACAGTATATACAAACCTCTTCTCCTTCTCTCTCTATTTGCTATCTTCGCTCTCTCCTGTATAGCGGTACTGTCGCTAACTTCAACTGGTGTAAAGGCGGAAAATTTATTATAGGTTTTTATATTCAAAACATTTTTACTTGATTTACTTATATTACTATACATAATAATAGAAATTCTTTTTTATATAATCGATAAAAATATGTAGTTGGGATTACAAATCGCCATTTATTTTTACATATATGCACACTTTACTTATTAAAAACACCATACATATGACACAGTCGCGCTCTTTCTCCTGAGCGGCTGAAAATTACGGGTAACCTTGGGGGCAACATCCGTATATACAAGGTTACATCGTAACTTTTCAAGCCAATCAAGAGAAAGAGCGCGAACGCGTCATGCATTGCATGTTTTTTAATAGCTTTGGTTTTTGTGTGCTAGAGCAGTATCTATTTGACGTCGTCAAGAGTAACTTGAGAGCGTCTCAGAGTTGGATTTAAAGATGGCAAAACAAACGCGCTCGATTGCAATATAACCTTAATTTATTATTTACTTATTGTCACAGCTATTATGAATAGGAAAAGTGAAAGTAATTTCAAATAATGAATCTAGACTACAATAAATGCATCATATACTAGTATTTATTGTACCTACAAAGTGAAGTTTTTAAAATATAATGATCGTTCTTTACATCAAACATTGGTATCATTATATTATCCATAACGTGCAAATTTGATGCCAGTATAAATCGGATTACATTTACAAAACGACAGTTTACAACGGTGTTAGCGGATTAGGTTATGTTGCACAAATTGCTCGTAAATGCTCGGAGTCGATCGCGAGCAGAAGAGGAACTCTTTGTGTCTGGATGTCTTGCTCTAACAAACAAACACACAACCATGCTCTAAATATACAAACAAACTACGAAAATTCCATGGATCTGCTTAGATCAGACAAACAAACAAACCTAATAAGTAACGTGTGCATTATTAAATATAAAATGCGATTTGTACTCCCAAACTACATGTTTATTTTTATAATGAAAAACGAATTTCTACTATTATGAAGTAAAAAGTAAATTAGAACTAAAAAAAAGTAAAGTAAAATGTACAAAAAACGATTACAATATAATTCAAACTAATATTTATTCTTCCAATAAACAAACATTTCAGTGGTAAACACGAAGAATTATTCGCGTGGCGCGTCTCCACAGCGTCATCGCCTATGCCACCCTCTCCTTTCCCCGGGCCTCACCTACAATCTGCCCACAACTTACGAGGTAACTATTGCAATTAAATAATATTTTACCGACACGTAAGAGAGCCATCTTATATGTAGTAGTCTAACTATAAAGTTTATATTTAAATAAATCGAGACGGACAATCAACGGCGTGCGCATCTCCGCATTTTGTCCAAATGTTCAAAAATCCTTTAACTATTTTGTCTATAAGGTTGACTAACTAGTATGTATATAAACAATGGTAACAGTGTTAGCAGGAAAACATTAATCCTTGACAACAATCGACTCTTTGGTTAAAAAAACCAAACCTTGAATAAACTAATTATATAAGCTATATTTTACACAATTTATTCCATTGGACACCCTCTTTTCATCTATAACAAAATTCCAACCAAAATTGAGTCTTATCGTACGAGCCTAGTGCGCGTGGGTCGATCTACGTAGAGGTACAATGTCGGTATGAAAAATATTGCCTCCAAGTTATCTACGAGATGATGCTTATTTCGTACTTTAAGCAACACTTGGTTTATTTACGACTTCCAACCGTCACCGATTTGAAAGGGAATCGTGGGAGTCTCTTAAACGAGACCAAAATGGCGACGCTAGACTTATTTAAATATTTGGCAACATTAAAATGCATAGCTGATACAGTTTCAAGAAAGTCGTAATAAATTCAAACGCACTCGAATTTGAAACGTCCTCAAACTCGAGTGCACGTTTTAACAACGGATCCTCGACTAACTCCGTAACGTATTTTAGGTGAAAGAATTACTGATGTCCTTCGGTCAGTTAAGGGCGTTCAATTTTGGTTAAAGATTCGGGCGACGGACTTGAGCAAAGGATACGCCTTTGCCGAATAACATAGGACATAACGATGACTGATCAGCGTTCGAATACACATAATTAAGATGGCCGAAACAGTTTTTTTTAATCGATTAAAATCATCTTCTCGACAGCTATTGCAGGTTTGAACGGCATGCAGCTGGGCGACAAGAAGTTAAAATCGTGCAAAGCGGCCAGTGTCGGTGCTAAGAACACGACTATAGTGCCGAGTGTGCAGATTCAAGTGCCCGGGTTGAGTCTCGTGGGTGCCTCTGGTCCACCAACCGAAGTCCTGTGCTTGTTAAATATGGTAAACCGCGTAATAAATACATTTAAAACGAATATTAATAAATTTGCGGTTTTTTAAAAATATATTAGGTGACCCCCGACGAAATTGAAAAGACGAAGAAGACATACGAGGATATTCTCGAGGACCATCAAGAAGAGTGCCACAAGTACGAGCGTGGTTTAGGAGTATAGAAATCCCCCGTCCCATAGATGGCGTTGAAGTGCCCGGTTGTGGAAAAGTAAGTAAATCGTTTCTACATAATTCTTTCTCACAGTTATTACGGTAATATACGGAACTACGTGAGTCAGTTCGATGCTGTATTGCAGATTTTTGCTTTGTCAAAACGTAAACAAACCGTTAGGTTATTTAACTGTCAAACACATGGATGTATTATACTACTGGATAGCGCCTACATAACCGCCGCTATGTAGGCAATTGACTCCAACATTAGAGAGAGAAAACGACGAGTGAGATGGAGCTAGTACTAGCAAAAAGACTCGTTCCTATACAAATTAAAGGCGGGCATAGGTACCACACCGGTATATATTTCGCTTACCTGGTTATATTTAAACAATTATAATAAATGATTTTTCATGAAAACATTACTATATATGAGCTTTGGATATTTTGGTTACGATAAATGTTTGAAATATGCTGTGCACCTAAAGTGGTTTTTATAATTCCAACAGGGCGGAAAGTATTAGTTTAAATTATCTAAATACTCATAAAATAAATTAAGTCTACTAATAATCTTCTTAGCAGTAATGACGGTTATAAAATACGAGCATACACCATATTTTTTTAATCCTTTATTGAATAAAAAAAACTTATTTACATTGTCACATCACTAGATGTTTAAATAATACCATTTTTTTGTGGTGCACTTGTCTAATTCTTACGGCTTCTGCATTTTTCCCCACTCGTAGTAGAGTGATGTATCTCTTAATCTTTATGATAATCGTGCTGTATTAATTTTATTAATTGATAGTGATGTGAATTAATGACTGCTGTTCGTAAAAGTGACTTGTTAAATGTTCAAAATAATCTGTTAAATTCAAATTTTTAAACTTTGTAAATTAATACCTGCATAATGTTAGTTTGTGAATAATTTCTCTGTTGCCGTAAATACAGATTCAGCAACTTTGCATACCGAACCAACATCTTACTTTGCTTTTACTAACTTGCCTCGATTTTTTCTATTTAATAAAAAGTGATTAACTTTCATTGTTTGATATCTTTGGGCCAAACTTCACAAGAAATTACAGATGTTACTTTTCTAACAACGAAACCTGCTATGTATGCAATTACATCTCAATAAAATGTTTCCAATGGAATTAAGTGCAACTAGCATATAAGACGAAAGCTTTTTTGCTTTGGATAAGCAGTTATTGTCATTAAAATAAACACCATAATTTATATAAACAAAATGTCTTTTCCCAGACCATTCAACGTGCTCTCTTATTGCTATCTCATCCCTTTTAATGCAATAATCCACTTCTTTCTTGCTTGTGGATCAAGAAGGAAATCTAAAATTCACATTCATATTATAATAACATTAAATAATTACTTAAATATGTAAAATAAACACACCTGTGGAATTTTAAATTGCCACCTTTCACAAATCGATTTTTACACCATATGCAACCAATAACCATTTTTTATAATAATTATGGATATGAATAAACGCACATGTAGTCACTCTAAATTTTGTAGATAATTAAAGGAAATTACGGAAATACTCGTTAAAACGACTAGACAACCCAAAGCATACTGTGACAACAGCTCACAAACAAAATAATGGAAAAACCGCACAAAATCAGGTAAAACAGGTATATAATCAAAAATTTATAAGAGATTCCCTATGGCCAAGGGGATGTTTTGCCAGTACTAGCTCCATCTCACTCATAACCTCCTCCTAATGTTGGAGTCAAATCGGTAATGCGATATACCCTATCCATGTATATTATAGATCCATGGTCAAACATTATTAACAGATGAATAAACAAAATCTTGAAAATGATATTTACCGTAAATATTATATCTCATAAATACAGGGTTTTCACCGGAACTGGCTGGTTAAGTTTTCCGGCTTAACTGAAATTCCTCAGTTTTAAAAATTGGGGTTGCAACAATTTGGCACTTACTTTCATTTCTAAAATAAATTTTACCTTTTTTGCAAACTTCCGGTTAACCGGAAGTCGCGCACGACTTGTGTATTTTAAATGGAACACCCTATATATTATTATATTTTTGAATTTACCATAAAATTCTATGACGATTAACCATTAGGGTATCTTATACCTATCTTCAACTGTTCTAAGATATACGATTTTTGTAAAATTTGGACATTTACATTGTTGTATGTAATTGATTAATTCTCACCTTGATTTAAGTGTCAGTAGATCTCCGACTTTGAAATTCAACTAAGTATGCTAACTATTGTTTAGCTTCAAAACGTAGAAAAAAAAATTCAGTGACATTGAATCACAGGAGGTTTAAAAAAATTAGTGGACATATCCAAGAATTTGGAAAATGTTGCAAAACTTAATTTTTTTAAATAGAACACGCCTGTACATTTTCTATTTTGGATGTAGAATTAAATTTCTATATCCAATTTGCCTGTAGCATTCCCTATACGCCATCTTCAGTAGTTTTCCTTTAAATTACTCGTTTTGTTTATTACCCCTTTCAAATGGCTTTGACACTGTACGCAACTTTCGGTACTATCAAGCAAGATTTAATGATTCGTGTGACGAGAACGTTTGATAAATTATAACCAGTTGAAGTGAGAAGAAGTATAAGGCGACACATAAAGATGTCGAATAATAAAATGCTTGGACGTAAACGGAATTCACATTGAGCATTTTTTTTTTTAATGCTCCATGTCATGGTTCAAGTTTATGCTGCTTGTAAATTGCATTTGTTAAATATCCATGTAACTAAATATTCTTCATAAAAATCTTTATAATTTTGAAAATACTTTAATATATCAAAAACTTTAAAACATTTGTCTGACAAGCAAACTAACGTTTTAGTGAAACAATTTTGTTATGTTGTCGTCGTTATCGTTTTATCATTTCCCTTAATTTGAAACCAAGCTATTAAGAAAAATCATTTCAAAATTTTCTGGATCCGTTAGATATATTAAAGAAACTAAATTCCCTTTAATTACATTGAATTCTCTATAAGTTTCTTCCTGCATTCATCAGTGAATCTATAAAATAAATTTATAGTATCTAAGTTAGAATAAGCTCCTCCAATATTTTTCATTATCTAATTCATAAATTCCACAATAATATTCATCGATCTGAACATGCGACGTGCAACAAACAATGATTATAACAATAATATTTACTAATAATAATAAATTGTGTGTAATGTTAATGCATGGCCCACCAGACAGAAATTATTCGGCCATTTGAAAGCGGTAATAAACAATAGAATTTAATTCTACATCCAAAAATAGAAAAATGTAGCAGGTGTTCTATTTAAAAAAATTAAGTTTTGCAACATTCAAATTCTTGGATATTGTCACTAATTTTTAAACCTCCTGTATAATGTCACTGATTTTTTTTCTACGGTTTGGTAAACAATGTTAGTAACTGTTGTTTCAAAGTCGGAGATCTCTGACACTTAAATCAAGTGAGAATTAATCCATTACATACAACAATGTAAATGTCAAAATTTTAACAAAAATCTTAATATCTTAGAAACAGTTGAAGATATGTATAAGATACCCTAATGGTAATCGTCATAGATTTTATGGTAATTAAAAATATGATAATATATAGGTGTGTCCATTTAAAATAACAAAGTGTCGTGGCGAATTCCGGTTAACCGAAGTGCAAAAAAGGTGAAAATATTTTAGAAGAAATAAGTGCCCAAATTGTTGCAGAACCCCAAGTTTGTTAAAAAACTGAGGATTTCGTTAAGCCGGAAAACTTCATAACAGCCAGTTCCGTGGAAAACCCTGTATAAATTACTTTTTTACGTCTTGGCAAATCAACATGTTTATGACTACCAATTTCCGCGATTATAAATAAAGCTTTAAAAATAAATTATCAGGGGGCTCCTAATATAAAGTGGTGCCAGCTCGCCAAAGTGTATTTATCATAAAGAGTTTTTGGTTCCATTTGCTACAGTTACAGTTAGTTATCAAACACATATATTGTTAAAGATAATTACAATGTACTCAGAATGGCCTTTTTTTTTCGTGTTAAATATATTGAACATAATTCGTCTGTTATAGTAAATATATACAGTAAAGTATAATATTAAAACCGAATTCTTTACTAAATCATTTTTCAGGTGTTCCGTTCGAATCAACTCCGTTTTAGATTGTCAGAAAGCCCAACAACGCTAACAAGGTCGCAAATTCAGCAATAGAGTCGTGGTAACGTCATACTTCGATCCGGACAAATATCAACGGAGAGAATTTTAAGTTTTTAGGTTTAAAAATATAGAATACTCTAGGATAAGTGCGTGCGTGGAATCATAGCTATTCTTTTTGTGTCGATTTTTCATAATTACTGATTGAAATTGAGGTAAAACGGTAATTCCCCTTTATTATCGAACTATTCTGTAAATTTGCTCCTGTAATTCTGTATTCGCGATTAAGTATTTACCCGTTTTCGGAATGATGAATGAATGGTTAACTCCTGACAGGATTAATTTTTTTTTTTTGTGCTTTTCATTATTTAGCTTAAACGATTATAGGATTATTCTTTCTGCTGTTTCTATTTTTTAACGCTGGATGTAAGTGTATAATAATATCTATGAATTCATCGTGTTTATTTTTTGAAATTTGCAACGAGTGTTAAGTTGTTTGTAGAATTGAGTGACTTGTGAAACACCTCAATATTAAGTTTTGTTCCAACCAACAGAGTTTGTAGATTATTAATCGACTTGATAAGATATGTTTAAAATAAAAAGGAAACGATTTTATGCACACGTGAATACATTTTGAATTTTTCAAAAAGTTATTGGTGATCAATTGCTGTGAGAAAAGGTTATTTTATATTTTTTCCAATTGAACTATGTAAAAACAATCCTATACATTAACGAATACCTACCTTATGTTTTTCATAGCTTTAATTGTACAACTCTGATTATTTTGGAATGCATAATTCATAAAAATCAAATAAGAGGATTATTTCGGCACGGTAACGTTCTGATATTGATATGACGGGAGCCACAAGAATCTAATTTAAATATTCAGGCAGAGAGGTAAATTACAAGATAGTCTCTTTTATTGAAACCTTTATTTTACATGCATGAAAATCTTGCAGATTAGCATTAATATTATAAAAAATTATTTGTGCAATAGAAATTTATATAGAAGCTTACTGGAGGTTAAATTTG
>RXPK01000058.1:616893-809921 GCA_004143645.1 Protaetia brevitarsis | reverse complement strand
TTTCTAAATGGAACACGGACTATAAATGTAATTCAAATCAAACAAGATGTCGCGATTGGAAATTTAACACATTAACTGTCAGCGGAAATGGAGGCACTGATTGTTGCAATAGGCGAATGCCAAACCGCTAACTAATCTTTTATTAGCCCAAAAGGAATCTCTAATTTTTATTTCACGTTGCGAAAATTTTTTAAAAATATACATTTTCGAACTTTTTTTCCTTTAAAAATACTAATCCCATAAAAATAAAACCTTTAAACTTGTAGCAATTTGAAACTTTTCTTTCGAATAAAAAATAAAAAAAAAAGATCGTCCCTGACCCTATTTATACATACTATAATATATTAATGTTTATTTAATTAATATTATTTTATTTTACTGCGTTATAGGTACCCCTGTATCCAGTTGCAATTATGTTTGGTTATGTAGTAACTATATTTCGTGAAAAATCTTGAGCGCCCCGAAGGACAACATATAAAAAAAAACATTATTAACGTATCCAGAAAAAAAAATTAGCCAATTTATGCAAGGGGCTGATTTTACTAGTTTATCCGACTATAACTTTAACGGTAGTTATTTTTTCCTTTAAATTATTAACGCACAAAACATCTGTACAGTTACTGACATATTCATTTCACCTGATACAAACCTACATTTTCCTGTGCGCCTTCTTTTCGCGTGATAATTTCAGGCGTTCTTTTCCGCTAGCGCTTTTTTTGCCAGCGTCCTTCTGACGGCCGCCCCGATGAGCACATCTTTTCGCGGAAACAACTATCGACGGCTTTTCTTCGTATATTCTTTCCGAAGAGATACAAAATCTTCCTCTGACCAGTTCTTCCTCCACCGGAGAGGGGACTGGCCTTCTACGGTTACCCTCGGACCAAGGAGAGAAACCCCGACAACACATAGGCCGGGGAATCCAGTAAACATGAGATGTTCACCAGATGCGTCTCAAAAGCAACTGAAATGGCTTCTCAAGAGAAGAGGTAACAACTCCAGAAGCAAGCAACCAAGAGGCAACAAACTCAACAGGGTACAAACCAATACAAAACTGCTGCTGCGAATGTAATAGATCAGAGAACACAGTTCTCCCAAGTAAGATTTGAAAATTGCTCTCGGCCTGGATGACTTCGCATTTACTGTGCCAATAATCAAACCGAATGGTTGGTTAAGTAAGTGCTGTTAACAACTTTAACAAACCGTGGAAAGGCACTTGAATGGAAGCGGTCGTCAGGCAGGATGTACTCAAGCCGCACATACGCGCAGCGGATATTCCGGATGGCAAGAATAAAAAACCTACTCCGAAGATAGTCCTAGCATGAGTAAGACCCATAACCTTCGCTAAGGAAAAAAATAAACCATGTAGGCTAAAGCATCGTCCAGTAGGAGACCTTCTTTTACGAATACGGTCCCTGGTTTTGCTCCTACTGTAGCAAAAACCAGGAAGCTAGAGAGGAAGCTGGAGCCCAAATGTCACTCCTTAGAGGCTGAATCAAGAGATCAACTAAAGCCTTCGCAATGGAGCAGGTAAATGTTCACAAAACAACTTGCAACACGCTAAGGCTGCAACAGCAGTTCTTGCAAAAAAATCCGCGAAGGTCAAATTATTGTGGCCTTCTTGATAAAATCCTGGCAATGAGTGAAAACCCTAGAGGCTGTTTAATTATCAATAACAACATTAACGTGTTTTTTTTTTCTCAGGTTTCTATACTCGCGATTGGGCTAAAATTCAATGCTGAGAACAGAGGATTGGAGATTATAATCTGTTCAGCCGGAGTTCCTTCCTGTGTGAAACAGGGAAACCTCCCTCTCCTGCTATTGCGTGAAAACTAATTGCTTGCACAAACAGAAATAACAGTCATCTGATCGTGAGCAACGAAGTTTATTCTCAGCACAAGGTTTGAGACAACATCGACATGAACCTAAGAAGTGCCACTTCACACACACGAGCATTCAAAGTTTGCGACGTAACAGGTCTGCTTACAGGACACTGCGCGCTAGAAGGACACCTACAGAAACTTGGGGTCAACACTGTATATACCAACTGCAGACTGTGTAATGGGATGACAGAGGACGCTAACCACATTCCGTGTGAATGCGAGGCTCTGGACGCAAAAAGATAGGCAACTTTTGGCAAGCCAAAAATAAACTCAGAGGATCACTTCGATCAACGAGCCAGGACCTGTACAGATTAGTGCAGAATACTACGATGCTGAAATGAGACCAAATACAAAAAGCCGAGAGGCGACAGTATTTCCGGAGACTTCAGGTCAGGCGGCTCCCACAAAAAAAAAGAAGAAGAGTCAGAAGACATTACAACTTTGGACAACGCACAATTATCTTCAGGATGAAATCTATAAATCTATGCCATTGAGATGCGCGCGACAGAGACTTGCATAAAAACTACAAGCACAAATCAATAAAAATCTGCAGCGAGACTCAAGCGGTGTTAAAAGCACTAGAGGAACATAAATGCAACTCTAAACTAATCTGGAAGTGTAAACGTAACCTAAACCCATTGCGGATGGCTAATAATTTATCACTAATCTGGATGCCTGTGCACTTACTCATTCTCTGAAATGAGAAAGCAAACATCCATAAGCAAATCAAATTCTGGACAAATCAGAAACTGCTCCAATACTGCAACAACTGTCCTGGTTTGGGGCATGCGAGTGAGTGTATTACACTTGGTCTTGCCAGAAGCAAGGAACTGCTAGAACTTGGGCGTAAAAATGTCAAGGCGGTTCTCTCTGCCTCTACAGGTCACTGTAAACTCAAAAATTACTTACACAAAATCGGGCTTTCTGATGAGACTGAATGCCGACTGTGTTTAGAAGACGAGGAGACAGGCTGCTACAAGAATTAGGTATGTAACCTTCGGAAAGACTGACCTTTCCCTAGAAGATCTGAAAACAATCCTCAGTCAGCAAGATACTGAGTTACCTGAACTTGTTGGATGAACTCTGAGATAACATTCGTTCTACAATAGGGTTTACTGTAGTCGCAGTGGATGGGACGATTAATCGAACCATTGCGGATGTATCTATCACTAACAACTAACTAACTAACTAACAGTGCACTATGAGTCCTGCTATGCTAACATTTTTTCGTTCAAACGTGTTTTTTCTTTAGAATTCTCATTGCCCAAAATTACATAATATGTATATATTAGTTCCGGAACACGTTATCATAACTAAGCTCTATCTAGCTTTAACCAGATTTCAGTGTTGGCTAAGTTAGGGGAAGCGATTAACTTTCTGCATCGATTGGATATACTCGTGTTTTGTCGGCTCTCGGAAAACCGCTGGCCAACACTTCTCTGTGTGCACTGTACAAATTTAATTGTTTGTCCTATGTTGCCCAACACTGCCAGATTTTAAATGCGTATCATTACCAAAAAGTTCCCTCCATTGATTTTCACTATTAGTTCACTAATAATTTACGAAAATTAAATCAATTCTTCATGCCAATTGCTACAAAAATTCAGACAAACAAATTAAAATTTTCCAGTCATTAAATTTCTAATTACCACGCATAATGTATTGGATATTAGTACTTCTTTGTTATTGAACCACTATCATCCGTTTTAACCATGTTCATACTTGACATAACTTAATGTCCATTATTTCAGTCTCCCTTAAAATGTAAACTACACAAGTTATCAACGTGACGTCCGATAATATAAACGCAAACACGTTAAAATCGAAGGCGCTTAGAAAAAACATGTGTTTTTACGTTTACGACAAGTGTAAACAGGAATTTATTATCGTCACAAGTACAGGATGGACTTAAAAGCCGTTAATGCAACATTATTGGTTGTCTGCGGTAATGAACGAAAAAACACAACAACTATCTAAACTGCTTAAGTCACGCAATGCACTTCATATATACATATTGTCATGGAATGTGTACTTGATATTATTTAAGTGTAAAGTTAGTTTTACTTATATATATTTTACAACTAATTAGATATAACAAGAAAAGGATATAAAATGTAGTAGCAGACAACCAGACGATGAAATCCTTCAAGGCAGTTTCCTTCAAAATGTTCCCTTCGGGAAGTGTAGAGGATCAGCAATGATATACCTACACATCGAAATCGAATATTAGAATTTGAATAGTATATTTTGACAATAGATATTGACAGATCAAATTTGGATCCAAGTTCAATTCAAATGAACATTTCCATTTTTTTACAGTGTACTTATTTTATTTAAACTTAGTCTAATAATGTTTTTATATGCATTGGCATTCCAATTGCATTGGTATGTCAACAGAAAGACATGGAAAATTGCTGGAAATTCGGTTTCGTCACAATGTCATATATATAAATAGTTGCCTACTTATTGTATAGTAATTATTGTTTTTAGATTATTAATTTTACATAGTAATAAGTGTCGAAAATTTTTAAATGTATCTTTCTCATGATTCAGAGACACTTACCCTTATTTTATTTTAATTGTAAGGTGATTCCAGAATTTTGCAATAATTATTTATTTTAATTTCGTTTAAACATTCGACAGTCCATTCCGTCACATAGGCATTCTCATGTATTAAACAGCTTTTATTCCCCTCACTTCGGTGAAATTAACGGACTCTCTGAGACAGTTGTCCCCTTGTCGAAGACAATCGCACTCAAGTCGGTTAAAGTTTTTCAATTCGAAAGGATTCACTTGCCAACCTTCATTAGAAGCAGGTGTGTCTCAATTTATTTCGTAAAATTTAACGGTTATTTTGATAAAATCCAATTTTCTTCTAATATCCTACCTAAAAATGATTGTTAATTGTTAAACAAAGTTTATCACATTAATATTATCCAAATTACCTATCTTTGGGTAATTTCCTCCAACGACGATTTTCCCGAGTAATGTTCCTCAGTCATTCTCCGTGATCAGCAGTATGAAGGCCCCTATTTAGATGTCCCATTCCGACCTGCCACCTGGATGCCCGCTGGTTTCATTCCTCCAAAGGTACTCCGCGTTCAAATCAACCTAAAAATAAACGTATTACTTTAACGAATTTTAATTTTATTAAAATTCGTTAAAGTAATTAATAACTTAGGATTAATTTTAATCCTAATCTAAATTTTAATATACTTATAAGAAATTTCATCTTTATACGTTCAGCAAATTTTCGGGTTAGGAATTTGTATGTTTGTATTGTCGCTGAACAGTTTGCAATTACTGGGGGAAAATGTTTATAAGTTGGTACTTTTCTAAGTTGATATCTGATGTATTTACTGTACGAACCGATATCCAGTAATTTTACCATCAAGGTTGGCCATTCTGATTCACATGTCTGTTTAGCATAGAATAACGCAGATAAAACGTTCAGAAAACGGGGGAATTTTGAAATGTAATTTAAACGTATTCACGTTCTCTATAATGAATTTATATTGCAAAAAGTGGAATTACTAGCAAAACGTAATTGTTATTAATTAAGCGAAACTCACGTAACTTACTTGAGATAATAATATCCTTATTTATGCCTTATTTTACACAGGTTTACATTTCGAACTTTATTATTAAATAAAACCACTTTTATTCACACTGAAATGTTTTATTTATCATACAAAATTGATCATAATTGATGAACAAGAGTATGTATGTACACTTCTCGCAGGAAAAATTGGGACACCAGCAATCGAGAATTTTAAAATTTCTTGGGTGTAAATTCAGCTCTAAACAGAAATATAAATGTATAGAGAAAAAAAAGGTTTATACACTGAACAAACACATTGGAGTTTCGGCGGTGGCGTTTCCTTTAGAGATACCGAATACGGAAATATTCATGCAACAAAAAAAATACGTAACAACAAAAAGGCCTCTTGAATAGACGACTTCATTTAGAAATATAGTATATGTATTTAACTTATTCGATCTTATGTAGAGATAATTATTTTTTTTTTAAGAAAACATATGGTGATGGGATTTTAAAATTATGTTACTTGTTAGTGCTGCTTTGATATTAGTTACTTAGTTCGATTTATGCGTCCAAGTATAACTTTAGCAATAGACAATCAATCAGTCTCCTTAGTTTCGGGAAAGTGTGATTTTCATAAATTTATTGATTACACAATTGTTATGTGGTTAATATTCAATTATTATTGTTGGTTAATATTCTTAAATATTGCATTACTATTAAGTTTTTATGTATTAAAAAAATGCCAAAAATAATTTTAAGGTTATTTATAAAATTCTTGAAGCAATTAAGTTCGCAAAGAAATTATTTATTTTATTAACCCGGCGTTTATTGTATATTCAAGAAACATATTGCAGCAACGGTCTGTGTAATCCAATGTCGTTCTATTTTCTTGAAATACAGACAACGCTTGGTCTGTTTACAAACTGACTTTATGTAGCACAGGTTTATTAACAATTATTTACAATATCATTTCATTTTCATACATAACAAACATCGTAAGAAAGCATATTGTTCGTCAATCTCAGTTAGTGCTAAAATATTTGTTTTTGGATTTGATTCATTTAATTTTAATATTTTCTCATTTCTACTGACTGGAGCTGTGCTACAGACCAAAAGCGTTTCAATAAAATAGAATAAAGATATTGGATTACGTAGGCAATAACTAAGATATATTTCTTGAAGATACAATAAACGGAGAGTTAATACAAAAAAATAATTTCTTTGCGAACTTAATTGCTTTAAATCTTAAAACTGTTTTTGGTATTTTTTTTAATAGATAGACGAAAACATTAAAGTAATACAATATTTAAGAATACTAAACAATAATAGTGTACACATTGTCCCAAAAGTCAGTAGGCTGATTGAGATATTGTCTATTGTTAACGTAAGTAACTAATATCAAAGTAGCACTAACAAGTAATGTAATTTTAAAATCCCATAACCAATGTTTTCTTAAAAAATAATTAACTCTGCATAACATCAAACAAGTTAAATACATACACTGTATTTCTAAATGAAACCGTCTATTCAAGAGTCCTTTTTGTTGTTATGATTTTTTTTTTGCATGAATATTTCCGTATTCGGTATTTTTAAAGGAAACGCCGCCACCGAAACTCCGATTTGTTTATTCTATATATAAACCTTTTTCTCTCTATACATTTATGGCACGTGATTTATGGCTTTGATAAGTGAATATATCCTCTAAAAGCTGCATTTACACCCAAGAAATTTTAAAATTGACGATTGCTGGTGTCCTGATTTTTCCTGCGAGAAGTGTACGTATATCTTGGAAACTGGCCATTATACATACACATTAAAGTATCATTTTTTTTTTACACCAGGCTGTATGCTACTCTGTAGCGTTACAATATATATGTGTGTATATGCATGTATGTTTCTACAAGTTAGATCATATACTAAACACCTCTGATTAGTTATACGAAGGACTAGAGTAATTATAATTAGAGTTATAGGGAATATATACATATTATCATTAAACCCAACTACAAATTGTAAATTATTCTGTGGAGAATTTCTGAACTCCTTCAAAGTTTTCGTTTCTTTCATCTTCACTTCCGCATATTTTTTGTCTGTTCATCCGTTTTATTTTCATTTTGTCGTTACTGCTTGTAGTATAGGCTATGTTCTATGATATTTTAATGAAAATTGAACATTACGTAATGTTATCAAATGTATTCGTCAAAGATCTTCGATGATATGATTCTTTCTTTGCTTCGATTGAAGCTGCATGTGAACTCTGTTTAAGCATGTGTTCATTGATCACTTCTTTGCTTGTTAATTTTGGACAACTGAAGTTCCCAAATATTAATTAGTAATGGAATTTCTTTGAAATAGTCCAAGGATCATGTAAAAGAAAAAATAATGTCATCCAAACAATTACATCAGAGCAATCCACGATGAATTGTCATATTATTTGAAAATTTAAGTTAATGACTGTTGAGCAAGTATTTGTAGATAAATTAACAATCTAGATATTTTCTACTGTTCCAGCTTCAGCTATTTTCGCTTCTTCAACACGAACTATATTGTGATACACACCATATTCGAGAAATTTTATGTAGTAATAAAGATTTCCTTTTCTACAGAATTTATATAACTGTAGTTATATTGCAAAAATTAAATGTTCTACTTATTATTTACACCCAGTATTGATATTTAAAAATAACTCGCGTCTATTAAATCAATTCCACGGAGAAATTTTCCCCTGCTGCTTATGCAACTCAAGTACCACCGCTTTCAAATGAGTTACATAAGGCCAAGGCTGACGATCACACTAAAATCATATTTAAATACATTTCGACTACGAAAATTATGTAGTTTAACCCTTTAACAGCTTTAAACTTTTACGTATTACATTTACAGAATTAAAAAAAAAAGGCCTTGATATTATGGCTAAATGTTTTGAAATTAGGTGATTATAAACTGCTTTTTTTCTCTTTTTTCTGCATTTAAAGATTTACCCGAAGAAAAGGAAAGTGCATTCCAATCAAAACAGATAATATTATTTAATTACAGCGGTGATGATGATATTTGAATTTTTCAAGTGCTCGGCGAATGTTGAAATGAAAGTAGAAACTACATAGAATGGGTGAATTTCACTGTGCATTCAGTTCCTCATTTCTATACGTTGTACGACAGGAATTTTATTATTATTTTTGGCAATAAAATAAAACGGGTTTCTTGCACAGGTGTTTGTAAGAAAAAGTGACAGTAGAATGTGTGTATGCATCAATTTGTCGATGGAGGTTTCTAACTGGTTGCTAATACTAGATTGTTACAGTTATGTAATCATTTATGCTACCAATACGTAACAAAACAATATTAACAAAATTAAGAAATGGTTGAATTGTTCTAACCACAATAAAAACTTTTTTATATTTAATTAATTTTAGGGAAAAGAAAATATTTTTTATATTAATTTATGGCCAACATAAACAGCATATTAAGTATTTACAATTGAACTATATTTAAACAGTAACATATACCCTATTATCTGAAATCACGAACTAAAAAGTAGTACGCCGCAGTCGACCATCAAGAGTACTGTAATTATTAAAGCAGTTAGGGTCTTAAATAAGTTTCTTAAATTTTACAATATCAGTAATTTCTAACACACATACATTTTTATCATTATTTAATTTAAAGAGAAAATGATTAAACTTACACTGGATGCTTTCAATCTTCTCAGAGTAAAAGGTCGTACTGGGATTTCAATAATGAAACAGTATTCCAAAAGAGGACGTATGTATAAGACTTTGAGACAATGTTATTATATCAATAACGTATTGTAAAATCTTTAGTTTGACGTTTAATAAAGTGCCACAATTTAAGTGCTTCACAGGTGAAACATCAATATGAAAATTAAATTCCAAACCGCTATCATAGAGTATGCCCAGGTTATTTGTTTGGTAAACACGATTAAGTACCGTTGAATCGGTTTTGTAAAAATAATAAAGAACTTTTCTCTTCTTCTCTTTAAAGGTAATTACCTTACCTTCCTTAAATGTTACTACCTATTTTTTTAGGTAAGCGATTAGGTAACCAATAAGTACATCAATTTGGAGCGCAGCCACAGGAATAAGTCAAAATTTAAATGATTTGGCCGATAACATTTTCTTTTTTTTGTGATAGTTAGTTGGCATGGAATCTCCGGAAACATTGCAGCCTCTTGCCTTTTTATATTTAATTCTATAGACTGGTTCTGTCATAAATATAGTCAGTGATATTAGAAGTGTTACACCCAGAAGGAATAATTTGTTCCTCTCTAACTTGTTTCTTCGGCATCAGAATGTCTATATTTAAAGAAAGCGATGGCTTTTTATCTTTGATAATTTCTTGCGAAAAAAATATCTCAGTTCTTTTTTTGAAGAAACCTGTTTATGAGAGCTGAATAGTACAGAAATGTTTATTTATTGCGCGTTCGTCTATGAATGTTAAGCGTAACAAAACGCCTATGAGTTCGATAAAAATTCGTCAAAATTATCACCGTGTTATTGACTTTGATAAAGGTAGAATTGTTGTCTATCAAGATATTGCTTTGTCCTGTCACAAAATTGGCCGCCTTGTTAATTCTACTGCAATAACGGTAATGTGTATGTATCGTGCGTGAAGACGAAGGAGACCAACTGGTTAACCGAGGCGTACCATAGAGCGTCAAGGGTTTTCAGACAAATAGCTCTACGAGACCACCGTGTTGCTGCTACGTGTTAAATCGCTGACCAATGGTTTGGAGAAGACGGTAAACCTGTTACTATGGGTACACTGTATCGCCGCATTCAAGCCTTTGGACTTTTTTCATATCGTCCACGATTACTGCTTCCTTTGAATGCGGACTATTGTGGTCAATGTTTGAACTGGTGCAGAGAACGGCAGCATTAGAAACCAGTAATGACTTGGAGAGCGGTTACCTATGGTAGCCGATCACCACTTCTCTTTACTCGAGCAAAGCATTTCACTACTTTTCAGCACGACTGCGCACGTCCACATATTGTTCGTCGAACTATGAACTTTCTCCAAGACTCTCTTGTGGCTATCTCGTTCACCGAATTTAAACCGCATTGAAAATGTATGGGATATCAGGGGGAGGAGAATGTTGCTTTGCACCATCCTCCACAGACTCTGGCACAGTTAATTGTCGAACTTCAAGTTGCTTGGAACGAGGTGCCACAAGCTGATATCGACCATCTCATCTTGGCGATGCCTAGATGTGTACAGGAGTGTACTCAACTACGAGGTCAGCAAACACATTATTTTTTTTTTTCGTATTGCATGTTAATAAAATTTCTTACAAATGTTATCGTTTAATTTTTGATAAAAACTCAGACAACTATGAGATTGCCAAAAAATCAAGTTGAACAAATTATTCCTTCTAGGACAATTCTAATGTCACTGAGTATATAAACTCCCAGTATTTATAGTAGATTAGGCTTATAAGACTGTATGTAAGATAAGAGATTCTACCAACAACCAGTTCATATCCAATAACCCAAACCTCTTACATTGATCTCTATTTGTTCATATTCTGCTGGTATCATGGATACTATCCTTGCCCTAAACTTTCACGTCTTAGCTGTGTAAGATCACTTATATAATACATACAGTGAAAATTCTTTTGTGAATAGAAATCGCTGGCTTCAATTATAGAGCCAATCGTTAATCGCAGTCATGAGACGTTCTTTAGATCCATTTGCTCTTCATTCAATGCTTCCTACGGCAGTGTTGTAGAATTCTCGGAATTTCAAAGTGCGAGCCAGTATTTCTTCGACATCATCATAATAGTCGAAACATGATTTGACGAGTCAATACATAGTTCAGAACCCCTACCCTCTCAATACAACACTATCAGATGCCATCAGAAAATCTTATTGATCGCGCCATTAGTAGTGGAGTATTGCTTTCTCAGATACTGCTGCTTTTAAGGTGGTCGGCGCCAGTATAATTACATCACGCTTACTAGCAATTGATATTGTAATCACTAGAGTTGGGCAAATTTTCCGGCGCGGCAGATACGTATTCAGAACGTACGCTCCAACTCATGTACTCCAATAAAGCGATGAACCGTAGAGTTGCAAGTCAGTAACAACAGTGCCTGTTTTACTTATTAAATGTAAAAATTTTTATTTTATCTAAATATGTAGTGATATAAAATGCCAATGCATCGCAAGGTGGCCCGTTTGTTCGCCCGCTTTCTCCGATTTTGTCCCCAAGGAAAATTTGCACAACTCTATTAATTGACTTATGTTTTATAAATACATACTAAATTACAAGAATACGATTGATTTGCTTTATTTATATTACATTATTTGAGGCCCGCGTCGCAATACGTATCTGCTCCGCCGAACAGTTGCCCAACTCTAGTAATCACCCGTCTTACATTTAATACTTTCCACTTCTTTATTGTTGCAATTTACCTACCACCAAGTGTTACCCATCATGATTTTAAAATCTTTTACGAATCCCTTGAAATTTTATTGCTAGGTAAGCCGTTTTCTATTTTATTATTTGATTTTTCGTTTTTTAAATTTTGTGCAGATATAATTACTACTACGTAGGTATTAGGTGCATTAAAGTATTCCTATTGTAATTGACTTTTGTAACTTCAAAATCCTTTAGCATGTCACTAACTTTAGATACTTGTCTGATGTGAACGGAATGTTTTATTAAATTCGTGTTAGATAGTTTACTGTCAGGCAAAGTCAATATGTTTGGACAAACTTCGTGTATGACTGACAAGAAACCAAACAACTGCATTTTGGATTTTGGGCCATAGCGAAACTTTTATAAGTAGCTTATATACAAATAGCAATAGATTTATCTTAAACCCTTACAAAGAATTGAGCACTGTTTCTAAGATTAGTATTAGTAAAAGACTATAACCATTACCGAAAATAATGTATATCTTATTCCAAAAAAAATTTTGGAACTTTATAAATAATGAACAAATAAGTTAGGTTTTATAATAATAATAATAATAATAATAATAATAATAATAATAATAATAATAATAATAATAATAATAATAATAATAATAATAATAATGTTTATAATTGTATGTATTTGTAATTTCACTATTACAAAATTTGTCATATAGTTATTTGCATGATGTAGATTAGATTAGACTAGGAGTGGGGTGGCCTATGGACCTGTTTCACCGCGACCTTTTCAGATCTATTGTGATCCCCTTTTTCCTAGAGGACGCTCTCTAATTTTGCCCTCTTAATTAGGTCTATCATCTTTGAGAGCGGCTTCTTTGTGTAGCTACTAGCTGTGGGGTTCTCCTCCCCCATTATTAGAAACCTTGTCGTCGCCAGGCCTTCACATTGGCACAGCACATGAACTGGTGTTCCTTCCTCCTCTTGGCAGTATCTGCAAGTTGCATCATCTGCCAGGCCTATGTTGTGCATATGCCTATTCAGTCTACAATGACCAGTCAGCAGACCTACAATCATTTTGACAGTCTTCCTGTCTTTATTTAGTAGATCTCTCGAGAATTCAGGCCTCTGCTTCTTTAGGAACTCTTTTGCCTGTCTTTGTCCTGGTGATTTTTGCCACCACTCTCTGGACTGATTGTGTATCCATTCATTGATGGATTTTTTTAATTTGCGATTTGGTAGTGCCGAAAGAGGGTCGACTCCAACGAATCGCCTTGACGAATCTCGCCTGGCCAGTCCGTCCGCCGCCTCATTCCCTCTCACGCCCGAGTGGCTAGAGACCCAGGCCAGGGTTAGGTTCCTTTGGGTGTCCACCTCATTGAGGGCGCTTACACAGTCCCAAATCAGCTTAGAGTCCACACTCGTGGAGCTAATCGCTTTAAGTGTGGACTGACTGTCAGAGAAGATAGCGACGCTTTTATCTGGCTCGGTACATCTTTCTATCTCTCGGACACAGTGACGGATTGCAGCAGCCTCGGCTTGGAACACAGTCGTGTCTTTGCTGAAGCTTACCGAAAGAGCCTTTTTAGGCTTCTAAGCGTATATTCCCGCTCCAACGCCGTAGTCCGTTTTAGAGCTGTCAGTATACCAGTTTGAGTCCGCTCTTACCGGAGTACCTGTCTCCCTGTTCTTTTCTGGCATTATAACCTGATATTTTCTATCTAGGTTAAATTTCTGAACCATGGCATCACATGGCATTCCTAAAAAGGGTGCCTCCTTGAGTTCGTCTAACAGTTTTTTATAGTCAGCGCCGTGCGATTTACTTATCGGTAATTGACTATGCAAAAGTCTGTGTACTGTGTACCTTGCGGCTCCTTGTATATAAATATGTATTGGTGGAAGGTTTAGAATTACTTCAATCGCGGTGGTAGGGGCCGATCTCATCGCCCCCGTGGCGCACATTCACGCCAACCTCTGCACGCCAGCCAGTGTTTGGCCGCCCCCCACCTGCCGTGCTTTTGGCCACCATACTAATGCTCCATACGTTATCATGGGTCTAATTACCATTGTAGTTGCATGATGTAACATTTACATATATAAATATTAGTCATTAAAAGAGAAAGTTTATAAATAAAATTAATAAATAAGTTAAAGGTTAAAAGCTGCAAAAGACAAAAAGTAGACAAACATAACAAGAATATACATAAAATGAGCGGAATGAGAAATAGCATTCTTCCACCACGTAGAATTCTTTGTCGATTAAGATTTGTTGAAGCTGATAGGTGTTAGTAGCTTCGTATCCTGTGGTAAGCGGTTATGTAGTTTCGAACCCCAGTAGTCGATCGATTTTTGGGAACGATTCAATCTAGGGTATGGGAATTAATGTGGAATATTTTTTTGTTATTATGAACGTAGGTGAGGGTAGCCAAAATGTACACTGATGGGAAGCTAAGCATCTTATCTTTCTTAATCTTTCTTTAGTCTCGACAGCTGCGTTATAGATTGCATAGGACTCCGATTGCCTTTTTATATAGTATGAATAGCTTCTGCGCATCCGCAGACATTCTCCAAAAAAGTACACCATATCCAAGGATCGTAGGAGAAATCCGCAGACCTTGCCGCCTCATGAGTCGCTGTGTTTAATTCTCCCTATAACATGCAGCGCAGATGATAATCGGCTGCATAAACTTTCAATATGTCGATTCCACCTCCATTGAGTGTCTAGATATATGATGCCCAAGAACTTAATTTCCAATTGGGTATCGTTAGCTTAGCTAGTTTTCGTCTTATCTGCATTGGCTTTTAATTTATTTGCAGCATACCATACCCTTGTAGATCTCATTGCCTTTGAATAAACCTCCCAAACGACTTCTGGATCATCAGCACTTACTAATATTTAGGTATCATCAGCATATAGGCTGATTTCATTTTCTTTCAAATTTGCTGTCGTAAATAATAAGCAGCAATGGCCCCAACTTAATGCCTACGCAGATCGCAAGTTATTCCATTCTGTAAGTTGTGTTCCATTATTAAGATATGATTTTATAAGAAGCAGGGGCGTTCCTCTTACACCGTAGGACTCCAACTTGCTTAATAGGATGGAGTGGCTCACGGGCTCAAAAGTTTTACTGAGATCAAGAGTAGCCATTTGCGAGCACACATCAGAGTCAAATGCATCATATAGTTCTTCTATTATATTGTTCAATTCCACTAATCGTTGAACTTCCTTTTCTGTACTCATTCTACCTTATAGATAAGTAATTATTGTTTTCAAAGAAATCTGTAAGTCTGGATGCTAAAACATTTCGAAAATTTTGGAAATTGTTGGTAAAATGCTAACTGGACAATAATTGTCGCATTTATTTCAGTCATCCTTCCTGAAAATTGGTATGATCTTAGCCACCTTTAGTAATGTAGGAAACACTCCTTCCATTGCGCAGTTGTTAAAAATATATGCAAGCGGCATACTCAGCTCTTGCTCTAGCTGTTTTAATAGTTCAGTAGATATGTCATATACATCTCTAATGATAATTATTCTGATAATTTGAATGTTATATGTAATATGTTTGCAAATTATTTCAATCTGTATGCCCTGCTTATTTCAATTCGGTAACTAATTTACCAAATCTAAGCGAATTTATAATTTACTTTTCTAGACACTACTATATGTATTTAGAACTTAATTCTAATCTAGAATATTGATTAACACTGACATTGTCTTTCAGAGGTTATCAACTCTATCTAACTCCTTTTTTCTAGCCCTCACGAGGAACCACCTTATTTCCTGAAACATTGTAATCTTTCGTTACTTTATAACATAATCACAAAATCTTTCCACCTTTATTGAACATTGCAAATCTGCTTTTGTAGTGTCCATGTTTAAATCTGATAATCGGTTAGATATTCAGAACTACCATCCAATTAGTGCATTACCAGCTTTGGGCAAGGCATTGAAATCTATTGTGGCTGGCAGAATAAGGTCTACTTTCTCTATCAACATAATTCCTGAACACATGGCTTAAACTAACCTTTTAATTTATCATCACTTCGTCTAGGAATGTCTGGAAAAGGGCTGTTAGATGCATTTAATCTATACAGACCTCGGCTTGTTTTGGAGATTACAATCTTACGGCGTCACAGCTATGTTTTAGCTTTGGATGCGGTCATATTGGGTGTGTTTAGGAACTACTGCTTCCAATTTTATTCTGGCAACATTCAACGTACCACAAGATAGCTATCTTAGCCCAATTTTATTTTTACTAATAATAATATAATAATATACATATTATTCTAAATTTCTTCTAATTATCTTCCGGGTTATCTTGAATTATTTGCCAACATTTCTTCATTGTCTTCAATTAGATTTTGATACTATTTTAGCTTCGTGCGCCGCAACATGTTACTAAACATCGACAAATGTTAAATAATTACCTTTACAAAAAGGAAAAAAAAAAATCATTTACTATTCTTATAAAATCGACGCAACGGTACTTACTCGTGTTTGCTAAACGAATAATTTGGGTATGTCTTCGAACGGTTTGGGATTTAATTTTAATATTAACGTTTCACCTGGAATGCACTTAAATTGCGGGGCTTTATTAAACATGAAACTAGATTTCACGAACGTTATCCGTGTATTAACCACATTTAAAAGTTTTATACATACGTCCTATTTTTGGACTATTGTTCACTCTGTTTCACTCTGAGAAGATTGAGAAGATTCAGTCTATAAGTTTATTAATTATATTCTTTTTAAATTGAATACTAACAAACGTTTATATAGTGCTCTGTTTTTCAGAACAAAATGCCCGGGATTTCAAAATTTTAATTTTGCTTAGTTCAGTACAAATTATATTATTCTTAAATTCAGGTCTTCAATTTATTTATACATTTTTTGTCCGTATACATTTTTTTTTCTTTTTTTTCAATAAAAATATAATAATCGAGTAATTTTTTATCCACCCAGCGACCTCTCTGATAAGTGAAAGAATACTGTGATAAGTGGCCTTCTACCTGCTAGATGGCACGGGACACTTCTAGAAGCACCAAATCGCCTGTCAAAATAGTAATCCAGGCGCTTGCTAATGAATAGGCAATTCTCTTTCCTAACGGGCGCGCTCCCAAAGCCTCGTCTCGGATTATTAAAATTTGAAAAATAGTAACCATCGAATGTCGTTGTCAACACTAAACGTACAATTAAAGAATATTTTAACACAAAACAAGCTTAACTCTTTATTTCTTTACCAAAATGCTATGTTTTACCAACTTTTGAGACTCTTAAATGACGAGTAGGTATGTTGTAATCGTAAATACTATATAAAACAATTTATTTAATACAAAAATATACGTGTTCAAATTTTCCTAGCACTTTGAATGAATGTGGTTGAAGATACGTCAAAATAAAAAGAATAAATTTAAAATTCAGAGTCATCTACCCGTAAATAGCAGAAACTAAATTTATTAGAAAACTATAATCTGGGTTATCGATATTTATTGAGAATAACTATTTTATCACAGATCAATTCAGTGATTTTTGAAGACAACCCTTAAATATTAAAGATTCCTAAAATAACAAAACCTAATGGCGGTTCATATAAATCTAACCCCAAATTAACGTATAATGAACATAAATTATAAAAAATCTTATTTTTGGTTAATATTGAATTGAAACTAATTAATTATTTACTTTTTAAGTGGGATATACTTGATAGAATACTAACTTGACTGCGGCATGCACATTCTCTAAGCGGACAGGCATGTAATTCTCTGGCTACAGGTTGGACTTTCGGTTCGATGAGTCCCCGTGTCGGTCAATAGCATGGCATTGGTATTCTGGCCGGGATTCTTCATAAGAAATTTTATAGGAAATTCTCGACAATTTTACAGGTAAAAGTAATCATTAAAATTATTCAGGAGTAATGTCGATACTTTTTTAGGTAAACACTTCGTGGAACTTTGATATTTTTGATATTGTGGCATAAAAATCGTTATACGAGTTAATATCAATCATCATCTTTCGGAGCCACAAGCAGAATGAGGATTTAAACTAAATTACCAGTAATCAGCCTTCGATTCTTACGGCTGTCAGGCAAGCCAACATTAAATTTGAGTAGATACCAGTAACTGACATTAAGATACCGTTATTTACTCTAGTTTGAGGGAAATACAGCGAAAGTTACCAAATAGACATCCCGAAGAACGACATCTCCCCGAGCAAAATATAATGAAAACATAAAACAGGTAAGCTTGAATTAACATAGAAAATAAAGTTTACTTTATACTTACTTTATAATTAAGGCTATACTTAGCACTAGAGTTGGGCAAATTTTCCGGCGTGGCAGGTACGTACTCAGAACGTGCGCTCCAACTCATGTATTCCAATAAAGCAGATGAACCGTAGAGTTGCAAGTCAGTAACAACAGTGCCTGTTTTTCTTATAAAATGTAAAAATTTTTATTTTATCTAAATATGTAGCGATATAAAATGCGAATGCATCGCAAGGTAGCCCGTTTGTTCACCCGCTTTGTCCGATTTTGTCTCGAAGGAAAATTTGCACAACTTCATTAATATGACTTATGTTTTATAAATACATACTCAATTACAATAATACGATTGATCTGCTTTATTTGTATTACATTATTTGACGCACCGCGTCCCAATACGTATCTGCTCCGCCGGACAATTGCCCAACTCTACTTAGCACCTAGTAATAGATCGATGGTCCATTTTTATAGTCATTCTTAACAAAATCAAAATTTGCCTGTAAAGTAGGCAACCGAGTATGCGTTTCAACTTTCAATTACTTCTTCATTTGGCTTTGAAGCCTATTTTAAATGACTCTAAATTATATTCCATGCCCCTGATTCCATAGCAATAGTTACCCTGAGTTTTTGAAATTACTGAATATACAATCTTTATCTTCCCGTCGTAAAGTCTATTACTTAAATTAGGTTTAAAATTCTTATAAAAAATGATAGATTATCCGGAACTCTCTTGTTATCTTTCCACGTTCCTGCTATTAATATCAGAAGTACTATTAGTTTCATAGATGTTCTTATGGCTACAATTACCCATTAAACTTCGTTGTTGGGGATTTGAATGAGTTTTCTGAACATCCAGATATTTTCAATATCCACATTTTAAAGTTTTAGGAAATAGGAAAAACCTCGAATAATTGATTTTAGGCGAGCATCGCATTTTTAAATTCCATCATTTCAATCATAAATTATTTAACTACCAATGCATTTATTCCAATATCTTGTTAAATTTCATATACAATATTCGCAGAGAAAAACGTCATATTACTGGTAGCACCAGTTGCAGTGAAATAGAAATGATTATTCAGTAAGCGTAAAATAAAATGGATTACTATCCACTATTGAGACTGCGAAAACGTTAGACTCATACAAATGCCAGTAAGTCAAATTGTCTCAGGTCACATAAAGAAAGATTTTTACCGAGAGTAGATGTTAAGTATATTTTAATATTAATAGTTTAAAAATTTAAACACATCCATGATTTCTACCCAAAATTGTATTCTAATTTGTTAAAATAGAAGATATGGGATATAGAACAAAGGAAAAAATGTCGCCAATTGTTTACATCGAGGCTTCAGTACTAATACAAACATACAGTTATGTATATGCAGTGTGTCTATTTAAACCGGAGTTATACATCTGTTATCTTATATTTTATCACTTAAAAAACCGAACTGAAATCATGCTCCTTAATTTGTTCAAACTCCATAGATGGTGCTAAACGCAGCCGAAGTTTTTGTTTAACTGTTTCCGGATACTTTCATTGTTCGCTTATCTTGTATTATAAGTACAGGGTTTTTACCAAGTTTTCCTATTATTTTTATATTTCTCAATTCTAGTTTCATTTAATACGGTTTTTAACATATTTTTTGTCGATTAAAGTAAAGTATTTTTGCGCTGTTTCATTAGAAGCAGATTGTTGTTTAAGTTAAAGGTTAATGTATTTTTGTGTAAAATTTTCTTTTTAATATTTGCACAATGAATGGTATTATTTCATTAGAGTATTTACAGACTATTTTAGAACTTGTTTTATTTTATTGTACCACACTCAAATATAGTTCAAGTAGTGCATTTGACTGTAAAAACTGATAATCACTAGAGCATATGAACAACTATATAAATATATAACTTATAGGAAACTGGTTGGAATATGTTGTGCAATGGAATGGTGCTGGATCAGCTCCGGAGGAAATTTAAGTAGCCATTAACTTCCTAACCCACAAAGAAATCTACGCTTACTTAGAAAATTGTTTAATGTGAAGTTAAGACTGACGAGAGGGAAAATATATCATAATTGTAGAAATTGCTGCAAGCATTTTGGTGCAAATGATTTTACTAGTAATGTTGGAGTACAATAAACAGCATTTCCAATATAGTACTATCAATTCTGTCAGGTATATTCTAAAATTTGTAATAGTAAATTTATTAGATCGTTAAGAAAGTGAATTAATGCATTTGTACGTTTGATACCTGTTATTTATTTTTGAACTAATCAGTAACCACTACTAACTTTTACAAACAGAAAGTATCTGTTGGAACAGCTAATATGAATATGAATAATTTTACATTCTGTGCTAGATATTAGTGGCGGCTGGTACTAAGGGGCACAAGAGCACGTGCCCGCCCAACCACCAAAATAAACACAGAAAGAAATTCGCATCTAATTCAGTGCATTATTTTATTTTATTATTTTTACGTATTTTTATAACGATGGTATCAAAGTTTCTTTCTACGCCATAGACACTAGCACATATGCGAACGCTCAAAACTATGTTCCGGGGCACTTATTCCGATGTACTTACTACGAGTATGAATCTGACGGGTCCGTTTATCTTCGCCATATGCGCTTATATGGTCGGTTTGGGGCACGCAATTTCGTATCTCCAGTTAGCGTCTTGCATTCATTGCGACTGCATTATTTTCAGCGCGTACCGCGTATGTGTGATTTCAAAGGTTTGAAGTGACGTTTATTATTAATGATGGAAGTTAATTGTGTGCAAAATCTTTTAAAAAACTCGCTATAATTTGAGGAAAAACGTTTAATTAAAAAGGAAGGAAGGCCTATTCTTGATCTTCAAATAAACTACACTTCCCCAAGCAAAACTTGAACTTACAATAGAGTATTCAATAAAAATATATAGGTATGAAAAGTATGAGTGGATGTGCGCATGTTCACTAACAAATAAATTATTTTGCTTTATCTGCTTAATTTTTAAGAAAGAGGTTAGTGCGTGGAATGAACAAGGGTTGAATGATTTAAAGCAAACGGGCAGAGAGGGCAAAGAAACACGAAAATTCCGTTTCTCACATGAATGCATGCGTGGGTTTTAGTGTTCTAGGCAAAGTGGACATACGTGAACAGTTAGACAGTGCTTATTTGAGACAGAAAATAAAGTACAACGCAGATGTGGAAAAAATGATCATATTTTGCGCCGGTTAATGATGTATATAAAATTTTATAAAATTCTCCTAGATTTTTTTTATTTTAGACCGTTTTTATTTTGTATGTTTAATGGTCCATAATTAGGTGAGTAGTAATAGATAAGTAAATTTAATTCGAAAGTGTAGTTCCTAATTCTTTTATTAATATACTATAGGATCAAATTGTTTTGGCTACTAGTTTCGACATATGGTAGTAATTGTCTTCTTCAAGCCTCAGCATGGTCCTATAACAGGGGACAACAATTTGAGCCTATAGTATGTTAATGAAAGAATTAGGAAGTACACTTTCGAATTTAATTTACTTATCTGTTTTTATTTTGTGCCCACCCTCTTTCATAACTCACGAGCCGCCACTGCTAGATATTACACCTGTCATCACCTACTTTACTTCAAAAGTTACGTTAGAATTTTATTATGTATCTGCCCTTTAAATCGAGGCTACATATTATATAATGCACATTAGAACTGTTCCAATTCACTCATATAACTGTAAATCTGCAGTCTAGTACAGATACAATGCAACATAGTAAAACCGTTGGAAATACGACTTCATCGACATAAATGTTTGAACGTATGAGAATTCTTTTTATGATAAAGCAAGGTAAATTCTGGTATACTAGCTGCACACGAAAGTTATAGTACCCTCTATAACTTACGCTTCGCTAAACTAGTGGCATAAGGCACATCTAGGCTATACTGTAAGCGCGCTTACAATTAGTAAAGTCGAAAGGATTGACTATCTAGGCATCACGGGGGCCATGTCCTCGACGCCGACAGCTCCTAGGGAGACCATTCTTGGGCTTCCCCCGCTGCAGTTGGTGTTATGGTTTCAAGCAACCCTAAGAGCTTACAGAGCAAAATGTAGTGGCTTCTCTGGCAAAGTCGTAGATCACACCAGCATCTTCAACTACATCGAACAGACAGTACGACTGTCGGATAAGAGTTTTCAGTTTTCAGCTTCACTGGGGGATACAGCGTAGATATTTCCAGCAGGAAAACTGTAATAGCGTACATCCGTAAGTAAACCGAAGCGGAGTCTATCCAGGTTTGTTTTGTCCTCGAAAACGCGTAATGGCACGGGCATTAGAATCTGGAGGGACGGAGACCGGGGCGGCTTTTAATAAAATAATCGCCATTCAGACTTGTGCTGAGGGCATCTCAAACTGCCTGCGCGAGAATGGAAGGGTAGAAATCACCTAAGGCAGACATACCGCTTTCAAAGCTAAAATGCTTTATTTAATAGGTTACGAATGCTCCTCATTGTAACATTAAAGAACAATCACACACACGCACAACACAGAAAAAAAACACCATAGAAAATAACGATTGCCCTCGAGGTTGTTGACCTGGCACTCACTAGCATCTTTCCTCTACTGATGACGCGCTAAGAATACATCCTGACTAACTACCGCATGACTCGATCAACCAACTGACAGCGGGCCAAGATGCGGCTGGACCCACATGAGTGTAATTTTTGCCGTGCAGTCCAACCACCCCTTCTTCCGCTAGTTCTCCGCGGAGACCACCAAAACGTCTGAAATCGGTGCCAATCTAGACGTGGCTCTTCGCTCGTCGCTTGTCTGCATAAATAAATGTCGCATCAATTATCAACGTTCGTCTGTACTTAAATGTGTCTACCTGTTTTTATCGGTAATTTTACAGAAAATAAAAGCTTTTTAATGATTAATTTGTGATTTGCCATGGTGAGGCCATGGCCCCGTGGCTCTTTAAGAGGAGCCCCTGTTATTATGTATTTGTATACTTTATTTATTCCTCTTAGATATATAGTAGTAGATAGTATACAGAAAATCCACTTTTTAGTTTCAGCTCTTTTTTAGTCAGTTACGCAACAGTTAATCAACTTGTTTGAGTGTTAACCAAATTTGGAGATTTTACTTCGGTGGTTTTGCTGCAAGCGACAAAAAATTAAAATACGTAATTTATTTGAAAGATATTTGAAAAAATTGTGATTTTTAATACGTTTACAAAAATTTGAAATGACCTTTAAATTGTATTCCGAGCATCTTTTTTACGTGACGTTTGCGGATATCATATCACCTAAACCTAACTTTTTGTTAATGTATTGCATACTTTTTAAATTTGCCACTATACTCTAGTGGTCATGTCACATTTGTTAAAATAAATTTTATTTGTTATGACATGCTGCTTCCGTTCTCCTCAAGAGAGCTTTCTATATTTTAACATAAAAGAAATATATTACAACATTAATGGCGGTCACTGTATAAGGGACTGTGACTTTACCATTTTGCGAGTGAATTGGAATAAATATTAAACAATTCACATCATTTATTAGAATGCGTTTTATCACCTTCAAAAATGACGTTTCTACGGCAGATGGCGCAGACTGCATTCAATTTTTAGTGAGTGCCCCATCTTATCTTACAGTATCTAGAAAACTGACGACGCAATTTTCACACATCTATTGTGCAATGTGCAACTGCAATGGGTCCGTTATTACACAGTACCTGAATTATACTGATTTCTATTTGTACGAGTGAATAAGGCGACTTTAGAATCGACGTATAAAACAACCAACCCCGTAACTAATAAATACTAATTACATATAAACTTATTGGTCTTAGTGGGTATGAATTAAGTATTTAAAATTCTTTTGTGCACCTGGGTATCCTATAAGTATACTATTACGGGTGTCGATGTGTACACATATAACAAGTAGCTGTTAAAGCGTCTATGGCGAAACCGTTATAAACAGTTGAAGAAAGTGATCGGGTTTCGATGCTTGTGAACGGGTCACCTTTTTTTTGTTTCTAAATAGAAGCAGGCGCGGCCGGCAAGGCCGCCTCGGATACGATCTGAATAAGAATTAGCTACAAATGTCAACAATCTATGATTGCGTATAGAACGTGTCCGTATACAACAGTTCTCGAGACGTCCGCAAGTTCTTGAACAGTCGATTCGCTTGCGTGATTTGCTATAACTTTCGCGGAATCGAACGGTGTTGCTAATAGATCTTGCAACCATAGATAATAGGATTACATGTTAATATTTAATATAAAAGAAGAGGTTTCATAAGAAGAAGTTTGAGATCTACTATAGAAAGAGATTTCTTTTTCGTTCATGAATATATGCATTAATCCAGAGAAATCATTCTTTTAAATAGTAGCAAGGAATATTTGTTAGGTGTTAAAGAAAATAATTGAAACAAATGGTTTAACCGATGTATTTGTATATAAAAAATACAGCTATAACTTCAAAACAGCAATATTGGTTATTTTGGCATATTTTGGTCCCAAAATAATGTTTTGTTTTGTTAGAATAGTGAACCTTGTTTGGTTGAATAACTACAATTAATACTCAAATAAATATTTTAAGAAACGGAAATATTTGAAATTAAAAAAGAATAAATTTTCTAGATTATTATTATAACATCGTAAATAGATATATAAAGTATTTCATTGCGGTGTCTGCTATGCACAGATAGAAATAAAAGTAATCCCAATAGCAAATTACAATTAGATGATCCAACAGTTGCTGAGTTATTAAGATATTTAGTTTATTTTACATTCACTTTTCATCTATAAAAATTTTAAGGTTATTGTTTATTGTTTATTGCTTTCTGTAATACAAGAGCTGTGTAGCAAATGTCAATACATATAATGTAAAGTATATATAAAAGTATATACAGATGTTCCACCGAACTGGGACATTATTTAAGGAAAATATTTTCAGCTTTATAGCACTTTCGGTATACAGGGTGTTAATATCAACTTTCTTATTTTAAATAGAATGGTATAATTTTTATCGGTCTAATGAGTTTGCCAAGTTATTTGCAACTAGTTTATATGAGGGTTTCCTATCCCTAAACTCAACCGTTTTTGAAATATTTTCATTTTCGTTGAATTTTTGACATTTGCACTCTTTCGAATAAAATTAAATAGTTCATGAGATAGCAGATATTTAGTGAAGTTAGGTGTAAGAATAACCAAAAATCCACCAATCCAGAACTTACAATAATAGGATATTTAGTGGTTCTACTAAAGTCGATGTAAATACAAGGATGTAGCTATAAGGTGTTATAACAATAATCACTCAACCACATACAGGCTGTTCAAAAAACGCGTTTCCAATGTGGATGCCTTTAAGCTAACAAAGCTATTTTTTCTTTCAAATGAAACATGGTATTTTGTACTACAGCATTGAATGCAGCATAAAATTCTACATCGATTGATATTAGGGTTTTAAATTACCAAAAATATGCCTAAATTCCAAGTTTCAGCCATATAAAATGAGTGTTTCCATTGTTTCTTAATTTACCAATTTCCGCGCAATGATAGACCTACGCATTATTAACAAGTCATATATACGTTTTCTTCTAACAATAAGTAAAATATTGTAAATAGATAGAAATAAGAAAAGCATTGAAAGTTACATATAGAAATAACATTTTTAGGCTTATTCTACCTTCACGAAAAATATAACAATGATTAGACACCTGCACTTGCTTGGAATGAATAAAAACCCGGAAAAATAAAATACAAAATACAAATATCCTACAGCCATAATATTTCAAATATTTTTCACTTACTAGACCAGGTACTTTTTTGTTGTTGCGAGAGTCGTCTAACATGAAGGCTCCGAAAACACTGCAGCCTCTTAGCTTTTTGTATTAAATTAGATATTACCCTAATAGCCAAATTTAAATTTCCCGCCACTATTTTTAGTAAATTCAAGATAGAGGCATTAAACTAACTATTGATGTAGTATAAAATTCGTGTGAATTCTTTATTCAGATATGAGGATTAACTATTTTTCTAGACATTCAAAAGCATCAACCAATCAGAATTTTTCCCTCGGATAGAAATATAGAAACCCCACCTATTCTAATACAGTATTGCATTATACGCACCACCTGCATTGCACGTGTATCTGTTTTCGTGTTTGATTCTCTGTATTAACATATCCAAACAAACCACCAAATGTGACTGACCTGCAAAGTGTACCTTGTGTTATTAAACGTTAATTCCAGTGGGCATAAAAAATTTCAACATCTTAAAGATGTATTGGGAACATCTATTTACGCAGTTAGTTTAGACTTGAATCAAATAGCATAAACATTCACTTAATTTTATAATGGTTCTCAAAAAATCATTTTAAAATTGGTACGTTTAGTTGAAATCAAAACTTGTGAATGAGTGGTTTTGCATATTTATAATTGAGAAAACGTCTTAAAGAGAGAATATTATAGCACTAAGAAATAGGAGTTGCATATTAAAAAGACGTTGTGTTTAGAAAATGGTGTTAAAACACCCAATAGATCGCATTCATTTAGTTAAACAGCTAGTAAATTTGTCTAGTCTAGATCAAATAAAATGTGACTAGAAGTATTTTATAATTCCACGTGTCAGTTGGACAAAATAACCCTTTAGCAATAGACAATACTTGACTATCTTTGCTCGTCAAATTTAAACTTCTAAAGTTCTCGACAAAATAACACGAAAAGAGAGTAGACCTCTCCTGACTATTAAATTAGTCAAAAAAGTGTTAAAATTTTCAACAGTGTAGGGTAAGCAATACAGACAGATAACATAAATCAGGAACAAACTGTTCAAAGTCTTCGAAAATGTCCGATATAAATGTCCGTTTAGAATATATTAAGAGTTTCTCAGTTTTTTTTTATTTAGCTTATTTTCGATGTATTCAATAAGCATGTGAAAATATTAACATGTAAGTTCGCTGTCGTATAATAATTATGCCTTATTAATCAACATGAATTCTTTACAATTAAATATATAAAATTTTACTAATAATTGGGAAACTTCCAACGATAAATATCTTAGCTATAGAAACCAAACAATGCAAAAATACCATGTTTCACTTGAAAAAAAAAAGTTTTCTTAGCTTAAAGGTATTCACATTGGAGACGCGGTTTTGAACATCCTGTATGTGATTCAGTGATTATTGCTCTAACACCTTATAGCTACGTCCTTGTATTTACATACATCGACTTTAGAACCACAAATATTTGCTATCTCATGCAGCTATTTAATTTTATTCGAAAGAGTGCAAATCTCAAAAATTCTACGAATTCTCATTCCATTTAAAATAAAAAAGTTAATATCAACACCCTCTATACTGGAAGTGCTATAAAGTTGAAAATATTTCCTTAAATAGACCACAGTAGGCCATGGCTATACTGCAAGTTTCAAAATCAAATTCCTATTACAAGTTCAAGAAAAAATCTAATGACCCCATTCGGTGGAACACCTCTGTAATATATAAAAAATAAATAATTCAAGATACCACGTTAATATACATTGAAACAAAATAATTATAAAATAAAGTTACTACAGAAAAATTCAGTACAATCATCATAGACTTTGTCAATAAGAAGCTTTTTAAGCTGTTTTTTTTTAAACTTTATAACAGGTAATTCCTTAAATGTAACAAGTAAATGATTATATATTTTTATAGTCTATAAAATTACAATTTTGCTTATAAGTAGTCTTGGTAGTCTGTGGTATCGTTAAAAAAGATTTTTTTTTGTTTCCCTCATCCCATAACAGTGGAATAATTCTTGATGTTTGGAAGAAAACTATAATTGTTTTTAACGAACATAGCCACATTCGTATATGTATATTCCAGGTAAGATATCTCTTTTTCTTTGTAAACCTGTTTGCAAAATTCACATCTTTTCAGATTAAATATACTACGAACGCACGAATTCTGGAGTGCAAATATACGAAAAGCGTCCGTCGATGTTCCCCAGAAGATAATTCCATACTTGATTCTCGAATAAATGTACGTAAAATAGACCGCACGGCTCGCATTGGTATTTACTGAAGTTGATATTACCCTTAGGGCGTAGTTGAATGATGATAACTTTCCCGCTAGGTAATTAACGTGATCATTCCAATTTAGCTGTGAATCAATCTGCAGACCAAGAAAATTGACTTTAGCTACGGTGCTAAGAACATTATTATTAAATTTCAGGGTTTTCTCTTCACTTTTAAAGTATTCAAATTGAACAATCTTCGTTTTGTTTATATTCATACTGTTACCTCCCTAGTGTCAAAATTTCTTTTCTATTTTCAATTCAAAATTAAGATTTGTCGGCCCAAAAAACATTGTGTATTACACTGCCAGAAACTCTTTTGCGAGTATTTCGTACTTGTAGGGCGGGCTCGGCTACCGCCTCGGCCCACAAAGCGTACTCATACTCGCAAAACTGCAGTTTCTGGCCTAGTGATACAAATAACTATTGATGTATTATTCTCTATTTCATTTTCCAGGTGATCTTTTTTTGTTTTAATTATAACTGACGTATCATCTGCAAATAACGTCGTTCTGTAGGTTGTTACTATTGGAAGATCATTCACATATATTACGAAAAGAAGGCTGCCGAGTACTGATCTCTGGGCTAGCTTCGCTTTATTGTGAGCCACTCTGATGCTCCTCTGTTATACTCACAATCAGATATCACTGCCTGTTTTCTATCACTCAAGTACAACTTAATCAGTGCTGTTGCTCTGAATCCTATTATTTCCAGTTTGAGATAAACAGCTTCCAACGAACTATATAAAACACTGGAATGCGCGATGTGTACTTAAAAAACGGTCTGCTTGACAACTAGTCGCCATCTTTGAATGTGGCAAAATTCCAACGACAGGATTGCATTTATACGGAATTTTGCTTTCCACATCTGTTATTTCCTGTTTTCAGTAAGAAATAGCTCACAATGCGTTCTCATATTTCCTATACTTAATAATGTTCTGCGAATAGTACTTCCAAATCACAATTAATCCATCATTTTCTATTGTTAGTAAGACGACTACAATAGGAATATGAAGCCTGTTAAAACCATCAAGATTTGTGTAATTTTCAATCTTATATCTTCAAGAAGAATTGGATTTAAATTTAATTATTTTAAATGCATTAATTTTATGTAAATATCTATTGAAATGGCTCATTTCATCATTCAATAGTATTACAGAATAATGTGAAAAATGAAAGTGATATTGTGCGTGAACCTTTGAAGAGTGAACACGTGCCGAGATTCTGCTCCGTATTTAATCACATTTTGTAGTGAGTAATTCAAGTTATTAAATACAAATTTCTAACTAACATCTGGGTAATAACAAATACAAACAAATAATATTTGTAACAACACCAAGCAAACAATAGAGAAAAAAAAAAGCAAAAACGAAACCCAAGAACTAAACGTGCCTGCGATTTCCACATGAGTTTTTTTTTAACTAGCAGGTATATGTCGTGTATAAACAGATAATAAACCGAAAATAACATAAATTAACATAAAATATTCTTATAAAATTATAACCTGTCATTTGCTTAATACCTTCCGTGGTCCAACACTTTCTGTTTGTTAGACACCGCGAGGGGACCCCGCAGGTGTGAAACGTCTCATCCCTTCCTTTCCCTAATTAATCAAAAGTGACGAAAACAAGATCAAAAAAAAAGAGAAAGGAAGAAGAAAGCGACTCCGACTCCAGCAATAGTGGAAACGAAATAACTAATAACAAAATATATAAAATGTTAAAGGAAATGCAAAAATCTATAAACTTCATGTCAGAAAAATTTGATGAAATACAAAAGGAAAACAAAGAATTAAAGAGACTACTTAAAGAAAACGAAAAAGAAAATATTAACCTCAGGGAAAGGGTGAGTAACTTAGGGGCCATAGTAGATGAAACAGAAAAGGAGAAAATAAAAAACAACATCATAATAAATGGAATCGAAAAACAAGACAAGCAAGAGAACCTAGAAGACACGATGAACAAGGTGATGGAAAAATTAAAAATCAATACAGAGATGGATATCACTAAATGCTATAGAAAAGACGCACAGAAGGAAAACAGTCCAATAGTGGTAGAACTAAAAACGGCAGAAATTAAAGCCGATATCCTGAAGGCAAGGAAATCAATCGGCAGAATCACAGCAAAAGATTGTCAACTAAAGGGAAAGAACAATGATATTTATATAAACGAACATCTAACAAAAAGGACAAACATGCTATTCTACAAAACAAGGGAACTAAAAAGAAACAAGAACTATAAATATGTATGGACTAGGGACGGAAATATATATATAAGGAAGACCGAAACAAGTAAAAAAATAAAGATAACAAATCATTCAGACCTAACGAAATTAGAATAAAAAAAAAAAAAAAAAAAAAAAAAAAACAAAAACAAAAAAACAAATACTAGTCAAAATGTATACCATATACATGCAAAACATAAGAAGTATAAAAAATAAAACCTCAGAATTATATACAATACCATCCATAGAAAACCACCCTGAAGTGATAGCATTGACAGAAACATGGATAACACCAGCAGAACACCACCTGTACGAATTACACAATTACAACGCAGAACATAATTCTCGAGAAAGCAGAGGAGGCGGTATAGCCATGTATATAAAACAAAACATAACTATAAAGTACTATTGAACAAAACAATAAGCAAGATTGAAATATTAACAATAATAATAGAAAATGATATTACAGTAACGTTGATCTATAAACCCCCACAAATTCCTTTCAAAACATTAGAATCTGTATTAAAAAACAATATCCTAAGTAAAAACAGAAAACACATAATAATGGGAGACTTTAACATAAATATAGCAATTCAAGACAATATAACAACAGAATACGAGAATATCTTCAAGGAAAATAATTATAAAATTGTTAACAAAAAATCCCAAGAATACTACACTAGAAGAAATGCCAATGACAACCACACCATCTTAGACCACGTCATAACAAACATAAAGAAAGTTAAAATGAAAATAATCCCAACAGATATATCAGATCACTATGCAGTGAGAACAACGGTGGAAACGACAAAACCAATAAGAGAATATAAATATTTTAAAACAATTACAACCAACTACCAAAACATAACAACAGAAATAAGCAAAATAGATGAAAACAAAGTAACATCCTTCGAACATTTATCAACTCTACTGCAACAAATAATAGAGCAAAACAAAAACGAGAAAAGAATTAAGAGAAGAGAAGACTGCCCGTGGATAGATAACAAATTACTAAGAGAAATCAATCATAGAAACAAATTATACAAAAGACATATAAAACATCCACAAAACGAACATTACAGAAGTGAACACCAAACAATTAAGAAGAAAACACTTCGTGCTCTGAAAAATTCGAAAAAAGATTACTACAAAAAACAAATTGAAAAACACAAAGGGGGACACCACGAAAACATGGAATTTAATAAACTCAAATCTAAACAGTAAAAAGAGAAAAAGTCGGGAGATACCAGAAATTGAGAGAGAAGATAAAACAATAACAACAAATCCAAAAGAAATAGCAAATGAAATAAACAAGTATTTTGCAAATATAGGAAAGCAACTGGCAGAGAAACAATTAGCGAACACTACAAAAACCCCAATTACGACAAAAACAAATGAAATAAAAACACAATTAAAACTGGCTGAAATAACAGAAGAAGAAACGCAAAAAATTATCACAGATCTAAAAGATAACAAAGCACCAGGATTCGATAAAGTTACAGCAAAAATAATTAAACAGAATAGAAATAAACTTTCGCCAATACTGACCAAACTAATCAATGACACCATAAAAACCGGACAATACCCGACTAAGCTAAAAAGATCCATAATAATACCTATATATAAAAATGGAAACAAGCTATTACCCGAAAATTATAGGCCAATATGTTTACTATCAACTTTGAATAAAATACTGGAAAAAAGTATACAATAACAAATTAGCGAATATTTGACGAATAACAATATAATACACACACGACAATACGCCTTTCAGAAAAAATCGGGGACAACGTCAGCTGCAAATGATCTATTAAATAGGATAAAAACCAAAGTAGCAGAAAATAATACTGTTGTTATGATCCTAATTGATATGAAAAAGGCATTTGACACCATATCAAAACCAAAATTAATAGAAAAACTAGACAACTTGGGCATAAGAAATACAGAGAAACATCTATACAAACATATTTGTCAAACAGAACCCAGACCACAAGCACTAATAACTCTGAAAGCGACCAACTAACAGCAGAATACGGAATCCCACAAGGTGGAAACCTACCACCGATTTTGTACATAATGTACACAAATGATATATTTGCTACGAAAACACATGGGAAAATTTATGCATACGCAGACGACATATGCCTAATCTATTCAAACCAGAACGATCAAAAATTGCAACAAAACATAGACGAGGATATTACAAAATAGAGGAATGGTGTTTTAATAACCTCATAACAATAAACGAAAGTAAAAACAAAATATATAGTTTTTACAAAAAAACGACGGACCCCTACTTTCAACATCAGAGTAAAAAACCAAATCATTCAAGAAACCACCCAAACAAAATACCTAGGACTAACGATACAAAAAACCTAAAATGGGACGGCCACATCAAAGACCTAATAAAGAAAAACACCCTAACGATAGCGAGCATAACCAAAATAAGAAGACTAATACCAGAGCATATGAAAAAATCATTATATCATTCTCTTTTCACATCCCACATGAGCTATATGATAAATGCATGGAGTGACACTGCAAAAAGAAATATAGACAAGCTACAAAGACAACAAATAAGATTTTGAAAATACTATATGGACTAGACAAAAGAACACCCACACTAGAAATTTACGACAGAACGCGTGAACTAAATATGAAACAACTAACTATCTTAAAAAACTTAATTTTAATACACAAGATGAAAAACGGATTAATAAAACCAACACTAAAAAACAATAGAGAAACACATAACCACAACACAAGAAGACATTCACATATAAGAACTGAAAGAATAGTCAGCAATAAGTATAAAAAAATTCCGAACACAGAAGCTATTGAACAATATAATAAACTGCCAACTGAAATTAAACAATTAAACCACGCACAGTTTAAAATAGAAATCAAAAAAAGAATCCTAACAAATAATAATCACTAACTGAGAAAGAACAAAAACTAAAACACCACAGCGCTCTCAATACCTATAATCCGGGACGGGACCCTGCAGTTCCACCATCTCGCGACGAAGAGGAGAGCGTCAACACCTACATTTATACAAGCTGATTGTAATTGCTTTTTCTTGTTTTGTATACTTGTTGTTTTGAATAAAGTTGTTGTTGAGTAAACGAGATATATGAACATACCAGAACTGCTATCTGCTAGCGCAAAGCTTGCAATTTAAATGGATGCATATTTCCTTCCTCGAGACATGCATTAAGACATGTATACGATGATTCTAATTCAAAACCTTAATATGTAAAAAGATGACATTTACTCCTTTTGACAGTCTAAGCGTAAATTTGCCACATTCAAAGATGAAAGAAACCAGACCGTTTTTCAGTTACTGCGTGCATGCGAAAACGTGTTCCAGTGTTTTATCTAGTTCATTGACAGCTTCTAATAACTAACGCTGCCAAATGCTTTTGCCAGATCCATGAAAATTCCAATGGTCGTTTCATTATAATTTATACCGTTTAAAATACCTGTCATTACTTGGTACATTGCTCGTATTGTGTTTCTCTTCCTTGTACAACCATTTTGGTTTTTACTAAATATATTATAAATTTCTTCAAAATTAATTAACCGGTGTTGATTTATTATTATTTTTTTATTTCTTTGGGTATTCCCGTATTTTATTTAATTATACCTAAAGATGTTCTTTACGTTTCGGAATTATATCTTTTCCTTTTTCACATTTTATCCTACAAACATTTAACAAACCATTAAAACTTAAAATTTAACAATTTACATATTAAAATCTAAAGTGATAATTACAAGGAAAAGTACATATTCAAAAACTTACATTAGTTATTTTCATTTTTTCACCTTTGTGGTGTTGTCAATAGAATTTTTTTTTATTACATTTGAAACTTAAAATTGTAAAAAAACACGTTAGTACATTTACAGGTCAACAAACAAACATATACTAAAACGCGAGGCGTTTCAATTTTGTTTTCCACTCAGATATTCGTGAAGAAAACAGGCCGTTTTTTATTTAAAATTTATGCAAAATTCGCCTCTACAGTTTGTTATACGATAAGGTGCATGACGACTCAATTCGTTTTTCCATTAGAATTTACTACTATCAAATTATTATAGATGTGACTTAGGTTATTTATATCGCTTTTATCATTAATTGAATTTTTATTACTTTTTATATGCCACATTTCTTTTATAATAATTATTTTCTATATCTAAAATTTCCGTTTTATTAAAGTTAAAATTATGGTTATTATTTAGTACATGTTTTGCCAGAGCAGTAGAGTTTACATTTTGCTGTATTATGCTTGTATTTTGTGAGAGTAAATTCTCTTTTCTATGTATTGTTGTGATTGTCAATGTACACCCCTTCACAGTTTTGACAGTTAATTTTGTAAATTGTATGTGTTTGTTTATTAAAATCTATTGGTTCTTTAGTTTTTGTGAACCACTTTTTATTTGTGTAATTTGGGTGCAATGGGATCACCCATATCAGCGGTCATAGCAAATTTAGTTATGGAGAAAGTTGAACAAGATATACTAAACAAAATTGATACACATATTATATTTTTTAAACGGTATGTAGATGACTGCATTTTGGCAATACCTCAAAACAAAGATCAATATATATTAGAAAAATTCAATAACTATCATCAACGAATTCAATTCACATTAGAAAATGAAAATAATTCAGCAATAAATTTTCCTGACATAACGATCTCACATAAAATGAAAAAAATGTACACAAATTGGTACTGTAAACCAACACACTGTGGAAGATATTTAAACTTTATATCACAAACGCCCACAAGATACAAAATAAGTACGATTAACAACTTAGTTGACAGGTGCATAGCTTTCTCAGAAAAAAAAAACTAATATCAAACAAAATATAAATAAAATGAAAGAAATGTTAATTAATAATAATTATCCAATTCAATTTATAGATAAATATGTAAAAAAAGATTGACACAAAGTGAAAATAAAACTAAAACCAACCCACAAACTTGATGACCCTTTTAGCCTTTAAATCGGTGGTAAACAGAAGAAAGTGTCCAAATTCAAAATTTAAAGATGTCGATTCTTTAAGAAAAACAAATGAAAACACAATACATTTTTTAATCATAAATGTATTTTCACTTGTTTTTTTCTAAAAAAAAATCGACATCTTTAAATTTTGGACTTGAACACTTTCTTCTGCGTATCATAAAAATAAAATTCAAATAAATTCGAAACACCCCGTGCTAGCTAACCTAATACTTAAAAATTTATTTCATAGATTGCGCGAAAAACGAGTTTACCCTTACCCCAAGAATTTCCCCTTCTACCAAATTTATGTGCAAACAAATATCGTATCTAACATTGGAACACGTTTTTGAGAAGCGCTTCAAGTGTCCAAGTACTGCGAATTGTGTAATTTATAGCCCTTTTTTTAATATCACCACCAAGGTGGGATCATAACCTAACTAAACTTACCTCAAACACTTGTTTTGGCATTTTGGCTGTTGAAAATTGGGGTTTTTAGTCCTTTGTTGCAGTCTAAAACAAAATTTGATCCTATGTTTTAATGACGTTATTGTGTATAAGTGCTTTCAGCAATTATCTAATATACAAAAATATACAACAAGTATTTGCTTTTCGATCATTGGCTTATACAGGTTTTTATTTAATGGGATATTCTGATTGATTGGAGTTTATCAATAATTAGAATCTTATTTTACCGGGTGAAAAGTTACAAGCTGTTGATTGTATTCTGGGCCACTAGAAATGGGAAATGGGTTGCAGGCGTACCTACGCAAGAGACCGCAGCACAGACTTATTAAACTTTGGCGAATCGTCATAGCTCATTGTCAGCCGTAGTAAAATGATCGTGATATTCTTTTTCTCGCTAGAGATCATTCTAATATCGCTATTGGTAGTATGAATAACAGATTAATAACCAATTGTCTAAACGAGTTATTGTAAACACGATTTATGAAGCTTGTAAAAGTAACATGAAATCCAACATTACATTTGTATTAGTGAAAAGGGAAAGGTAATAAGAGTACTCATTTGATAACTAAAATCTATTCATGCTTCTTTGCTATTCATACGTATTTTTATATCAAAGCATCAGATAATGTAAACTATAAATTTCAGTGATAGAGCTCATAACCAATATAAAAAAGAAGAATGAAAGAAAATTTAAAAAGTCAACAATCAAATAAAATAACAAACAAAGATTCTAAGAAACTAACGATAGTAAATGAAATACCTCGGTAAATAGTAAATTATTGAAAAAATATTCATATTCGGGATATTTATTAATCATCAATTCATAAAATGCCACGGTAATAATTGTCGAGTAAAAGTTCTTGGGATGTGCTAATTTTGTACGGCCGATATTTATTTTTATGGAAAAGTATTACATTCGCGAGCAATTTGCCTAGATGTCATACTAGAACTTAATTCCACTAATGCACAAACTTGAATTTCAATATCACTGACATTTTCCGCCAAGACATTTTTATTTTTGCTAAACGTTGTTTCAAAACGTCGCACCATATTACGAATAGTAGCCCTGCTAAGAATTGATCTGTCGGGATAATTTACTGCAAATAAATCCCGTGTAACTTCCGCTCAATTGCCACCGTAGAATTGTTTCACAATAAATAGTTTTTCCTCGGGCGAATAATATTCCATTTTTTATAAAACTATTGACGGCGACCGAAGCTTAACCGTTACAAAATTTGAGGATCGTACCCTAATACCCAGCAACGCCTTGTTAAGAAACGAATGAAATAAATCGAACGCCAACTAAACTTAAAGTTAATTATATGCACATCTAGCGTCGTTCCCCTCACTTCGCAGTAGACGAAATGAGGGCTATACTGATTTTTTTTAAATTGAAAGGATCGATGTGGGGATAGCATTTTGTAGTAGTTAGACAAGGGTAGAGAGTAGGGGTGAGTGCATGCCGTTAGACAGCGATAGCATACTGACTGGAGATTGCACATCGAAGCATATATCTGACGCATACCCGCCCAGCAGAATAGCAAGCGTATTTCTAATTTCTTTGTTAACTAATAGAAATAATATTTTTCATCCTTCTTTAACCATATCACGGCAATCCACACGTCGAAAGTGCGCTCTTGCTATATTATATTCACCTCATGAAGAGCAGCTCGCATCGGTCGCACGAGTCCACATTTCTAAGCTTCTAGCAGTTAAATATTAACTACGCAACATTGACTGCTAGCTTAGAGATTGTTCACGAGGACACTTAACACTTCGAAAAAGCACTCAAAAATATTTTGAATTAAGCCCATTTATAGAAACCTTTATTTTCAAAGTTTATTTTCTTGCTTCAAATAGACACATAATTCCCCTATTAATTTGTCTTCACAACAACTTCTGTCGAATTGCTGAATACACCCACAACAAAGTTAACGATGGGTCATTCTGTTTTTAGTACTTCTTTTATGAGGTGACCTCGATTCGGTTTTGGCAAAACGTGTGCTTTAGTCTAATGTCATTACCGATCATCTCCTTTTATTCTTTTATTCCGTAGAATATCTTTTTACTTTTATCTCTTACAGCCTCGTTCGTATTATACTTTGTTTCAGTATAAACGCCTCCAATAAAGGCGACGGAACAAATTCACTTTGCCAGCGGTGTAATCGTCCCACGAAGGCAATTTATTACGAATGCCCGTCGTTTTTTCCGCTTGTCATATCGATTATCCAAACAGCGGACGTTAAGAGGCTATTCCTCCAATTCGTCGAGATAATAAAATATCACACATCATAAAGCCAAATCGAAAATATGATGGCATAGAAAAACCTAGAGTTAGAGTATCCGCCACAGATCATACAATCACAGCTGAAATTCGCATATTTTTCAATACTCACTCTTTAAACTAATGTATAAAATGCACCTAAAGTTCGTAATAAATAATTTGCTTATATATTCATTAGCAAGCCAGGAAATTGTAATAGTTATTCTGAAACAGTGCACGAAATGGGCTTCCTGCCCCCTAACGCAATTAATATCTACCCAATAAACATTTCTGTCTCAGAAACGTTCCAGAAACAAACTTTTTAGGTTTCTGCGATATCCATGAAACTGCTAATGCCGTCCCAGTTTATAGTTCGTTTGTAACATAGCGAACGAAACGCTTCTGTGGGGATGTCTGTGACACAAGACATTGGGGATGATGCAAGTATAACGTTTGGTTATTGCAACTAATTGGAAGTGCTATTTGCATTAATCAATAAATTTGAATTGACATCAATATCTAACTCCATTATACTAAAAATGAAATGTTACATCTTAAGCGTCAATTAAAATGAATGTAAGATTAACGTGTCGGTGTAAACAAGCCTCATAAAATGAAAACATTAACAGCTAAAAAAGGATTTCTATTTTCAATATTAAAGTTTTCAGTGCAAACATAATACCTTCAAAATACAAATATTATTTTTTTAGTTAAGTTTAGACCTTTTCTAACGTAAATTGCTTTGCCGAAGCCAGTTGGCTATAACCAATTGAAAATGGCACCTGGAAGGAAAACAATTTTGGACGGATACTGTAACAATTAAAAATTATTTCAGATAATTAGATACACAGAAATAATTTCACCAAACACTATCTTTTAATATGTTCATACTTTTAACCTTTCCGATATCGTATCATTTACAATTTACAAATACAGGGTGTTTTACCAGCAGGGAATTTCTCTATAACTCCTAAACAATGACAGATAGGAATTAGGGATTACAAATTGTTGTAGGATTATTTTTCTATAACGTATAAATTTAAAAAAAATAAGATATCTTTGATTTTCCAAAAATTATGTCGCTTGGACTGTTTGAGAAAAGCGGTTGTAATTTAATTACCACTTAGAATAAGGGAACCAAATTTTCAAATATCTTAGTACGGACCTACTTACACCTGCAGGTATATTTATAGGTGTATTGTAATATACTGGGTGTTCGTCACTAAAGTGCAAACTTAGTCAACTTCAAATGGGTGTTCTTATATCATTCTCAATCTTTTTTTAATAGAACACCCTGTATATGTTTACATCATTGCTGTTAACAAGTGCTTTGATTTTTGTTAGGCATTCCCTATGCCTATCTCTTCTACTTTTCGAATTATTACAGTTTTTATTAATTTTTCATTGTGAGAGTTATATGTATTTGTAATCTTAGTAGGCGACTATTGTAAAAATGAAGACCAGAAAATAAATATTTAATACAAAATGACAAAAAAATCAAATCATAAACAAATAAACATAAGTAAACATCAATAAACCTCGCCAAATAGTACATAAAAAAATAATTATTATTATATATATATATATTGTTATGGACAGAGTAGTTGATATTCTACTATTATTTAAAAAGGGAATGTCACTATTTTACTTAAGTATATTTTAAAACTTATTAGATATAATAGAAAAAGGATATAATATGTAGCAGCAGACAGCTAGACGATGTCCAGGTGATGTAGGTAATCTCTGTATTTGGCAGGTCCGTCAAGGCATTTCCTTTAGAATTTTCCCTTCAGGAAGCAAGATGATCAGCAGTGATACACCTACATATCGAAAATGAATATTAGAATTTGTATAGTATACTATTACAATAGATTTGACAGATCAATTTGGATCCACCTTAATTCGAGGTGAACAGTCTTATTTCTTTTACAAGAGTATTTATTTCTGTAAATTTTGTTTAGTAATGTTTTTATATGCATTGGCAGACCAATTGCTTTGATATGTCAACAGACAGACATGGGAATTGCTGGAAATTGGATTCTGTAACAACTCTATGTGTATAAATGGTTGCCTACCTTTTGGGGGCATAGTAATGAATTTTAAGATTGTTGTTTTTTTATAGTAATAAGCGTTTAAAAATTTAAAATGTATTTTTCTCATAATGCAGAGACTCATACCTTTGTTATATAAAAAGTGTAAGGTGATTCCAGATTTTGTAATTTAATTTATTTTCACTTCGTTGAAGATCTGACAATCCTGTCGATCACATGGCCATTCTCTTATGTAAAACAATGGAAGCTCCTCATTTCGGTTAGAATAACGGTATTTCTCAGACAGTTGGACTCCTTGCTTGGAGACAATCGCCAGCAAGTCAGTTAAAACATTTTCAATTCGAACCATTCACTAACCGAACCTCCTTCGAGGCAGACATATTTCTGTTTGTTCTCTTGAAATTTAACGGCTTTTTCGATAAAATCCAATTTTATCCCAAATTTTCAATTAAAGTAATGGTTAATTGTTAAACAAAGTTTTTCACATAAATTATATTCCAAATTACACACGATTTTTGGGAAATTTTTCTTCAACGACGACTTTTCCGAGTAATGTTCCTGTTCTGAGCGACCCATCCTCTCTGATCTGAAGTACCTATCTTCGATGTACCCGAACCAGAAGCCATATCCGACTGTACAGTCCTGACCACCGATGATCGCAGAATTCGGTCCTGTAAAAAGGTACTCTTCGTCAAATCTACCTATAAAAATAAACGTATTATTTCGATTCTAATCTAAATTGAATTGTACTTATAAGAAATTTTATTTTATTCCGTTCTGCAAAAATTTGAGGTTAGAAAATCGTTTGTAACATAGCTAAACGATCTCCAGTTACTTTGGGGAAATTTGTGTAATTAGGTTTATAAGTATTTGTATGTTTTTACGTTACGAACCAATATCCAGTGATTTACCATCAAGTTGGCTACTCTGGTTTCACACGTTTATTCCAATCTAATATAACTCCATTTGAACGGTCAGAAAACGCGGATTTTTAAAATTTATTTCAAACGTATTTAAGTAAGAAACTATGAATTTGAATCGCAAAAGGTGGAATCACTTAATGAAACTTTAGTGTTATTAATTAAACGAACTCACGGACTTACCTGAGATTATTATCCATAGATTTATGTCTGATATTAAACAAGTCACATTTTGAATTTTTTTAATTAAATAAAACACTTTTATCCACTATTAAATGTTTATATTTTACTTAATAGTTTGAATACGATTAAGGCAAGACATTATCATGCCTAACACATCATTTAAACTGTCTTAAACATTGAATTTGAGGGAAGGACAATTGACACATATCCTATCACATCTCCATGCGTACTGAGTTAAAATATAAGAGAGTTAACGAGCCATTCATATTTTTTTTATGTCACCGCCCCTCGATCGGAAATTTCTCGTCTTGCATGCCATCTGGCTGGTGAGACAGAAGACTTCTAAATCAAAATTATAGAAAATAGATGACACTGGCACATATAAAACTTGATTTTTTTTTATTCAATTAATGTATTTCTTTTAAAATTTATTTTTTTAATCCGGGCTGTATGCTACTGTGGGGCGTAACAATATATATACCAGATTTTCGATATAATGAAAAGTTATACAAAGTTAGTTAATAGTTAACTCTATCACCAAAAGTCTTTTTTATATTAATCAGAATTCCTTCACGGACACTGGAAAATGCATTTCTAATCCGAACCTGCATATCATCTGCAGTTGTTGGAGGCTTGAGAAAAAACTCAAGTTGAATGAGCTGGTGCTCCATCATGTTGGCACCACATTTGCTCTTTTATATTAAGAAGTAAAGAAAGTGCAAATGACGTGCTCCCGTAAGATTACCATAAAAAAGTGTAGCCCTAAAGATCTGTTGCCAATACTGCCTCCCCATACGTTAACCGACCACCGATGGTGATAATCTACTGTCCTGATAGCATGCGGGTTAACTGTGTCATTATAATGAAAATTATGACGGTTAACGTAATAATTCTTGTGGAAGGTAGCTTCATCAGTAAATAAAATTTTATTCAAGAACCTTACTTCTCTACCAAAACCATCTAATCGCATATTAAAATACCGTCCTATAAACTAACTAACCGCTATAAATGCCCATCAAAATTTATGATGATAATTTAAGTCAACTACTTTACAAACATAATCGTCTAGTTTGACATGCGATATTCTCAAACATCATATAAGCGACAGGAAAATTCGTGATCCGCATATCGTTCTACAAACAAGGAAGACGGAAACCAAATCGTTCAGCCAAACAAGAGGGATTCTGTATGTGTTCGACTTAAATGTCATTCAAAACATGCATTTACATATATACGCTCTATATATTATATACACAACCCCGCATGCCTGTATTTGTTTATAGATATACCGATTCGTTGAGACAGTGAATTCTTTAAGGCCACATTTATGTAATTTTAGATAGGTCATTTAATTTAGAAGTTGAATACATTTATCAAGGTGAGCGGGCGTTTATTTATTACCGGATTCCCCTTCTCCGGTATCGTACGATGCGCCTTCTCCCCACTCCTCAGACATGACATACCTATCCTAATAATATTATCCGCCTTACCACATCTTACAATCGATTATTTACTACGAGAAATTTGCATGTCCTATATTATTTATATGCTAATAGCCATATGCATGACACTATTTTTAATCCAGTTCCGTTACAACAACAGTTGATAACTCATGCAAGTTTCATCTGCTTATTTGAATTTCAGGAAACTAGCTGTTTTAATTTAAGAAAACTAATTATAAAATTAATGTATTTCTGCTTTTAATTGTAATAATTAGGAGTAATTTTTTCCGAAGAAAAATTTTCTCTTCACCAGGATTCGAACCTACATCCCTTCGCTTGCCGGGCGGATGCTTTACCCAATTAAGCAATTAGAGGACGAGGTTCGAGCGCTCTTACCGAAACTATGTCGATATTAGATCTAGAAAGGCCGGCAGTACGGCAAATATGCAAAGATTGCAAGCTTTTTACAATGAGGAAATAACAAATTAATGTATTTTTGCTTTTAACTGTAATAATTAGGAGTAATTTTTTCCAAGAAAAAATTTTCTCCTCACGCAGGATTCGAACCTACATCTTGCCGGGCGGGTGTTTTACCAATTAAGTTATTGCTAATTTCTCACTGTAAAAAACTTGCAATCGTTTGCATATTTTGCCGTACTGCCGCCTTTCAAAGATCTTAAATCGACGTGATGTTCGGTTAAACGCGTTCAAATTATCATCCTCTACTAGTTTAATTGGGTTAAAGCACCGCCCGGCAAGCCGGGGGATGTTGGTTCGAATCCTGCGTTGAAGAGAATAAATTTTTTTGGAAAAATTACCCCTAAGTTATATTACAGTTAAAAGCAGAAATACATTAATTTGTTATTTTCTCACTGTAAAAAACTTACAATCTTTGAATACTAATTATTGTTTACATAATCTTCAGGGCTCCCTTTGTTTTTAAAGGAACCAGTACTACTGTTTCAAATTAGTATCACAAGCAAGTGGCAATCATTTTTAGAGACAAATAAAATAAGAACAAGCTTTAAAAATACCCAGCAGTGTTTAATGTATACCACCAATACCGAAAAGCTGATCTCCGTTGGAGCCTTCCATACGTTGCATTTCTGTTTAGTACACCAAATTTAACCACTTTTTTTTTGTCCATGGGCGGTTGTAAACCTGAAGAAGGCAACTCGATCAGGAAAGGCCTATTGTGCCCCTATGTGTCATTTCCTCTCACTTAGTGGTTGCACCCTTATCATAAAGTTAGCAATCTGGCTGTGAGTTAATTTACCGACTCAGAGTTCATCTCAACCGATGGACCCCAAAGTGGGTCTGCCTCTCCCCAATCCACTGCCGGGCAGTTGACAAGAAGGTGATGCTGGAGTTTCCTCGCGCCCTCCCACACTTCCTGCACAGGGGACAGTCTCACTAACCCATGCGGTACATGTATTATTTATTAGTGTGCAGTGCCCAATTAAGATTCCTGTGAATAATCTCAATCTGTCCTGCTCATAAAGACTGTCCTGACGGAGTCTTCCCTCATTCGGTTGATAGTCCTAGGGATTTACAGTGTCTAGCGCCGACATAAGTCATTCCAAAAGAAACAGTGCCTGTCAGCAAGTTGAGAACCTGAGCAAATGTTTTGTTGCTGCTATAATGAGCTACCACACGTGTGTCAGCTATTTCATTGCCTTGATCTCAGAGTGACTCTGGTACCCCATCTCCTTGTAACATTTATAATGTTCCGCCAGCTGTTTAAGTTTTCAGTGGCACCCCACCACAGTCACCACCTCAAAGTCAACCTAACAGCCCGCCAGCTTTGAGGCAGCCTGGAAAATGATTGGGGGAGCCCTTGGCTAAAGCTTTGCTGTCCCGCTCTCCGTACCTCCAGATTCCAATGCCCGTGCCTTACGCGTTTTAGAGGCATCGACGAATCCAACGGATTGACGCCGATTTGGTTTGCGGATTTGTACGGTATTGCAGTTTCCCTGCTGCAGATATCTACGCTGTTTTCCCAGAGAAGCTGAAAACGGGCCGAGATTTTATCTACCTATTCTTGACTTTACGCACTATAGCACTTATGCGCACTTTATAACATAGCCTAGATTTGCTTTACACACCGAGACTAGCGAGGCGTATGTTATGCGGGCACTATAGACTTTCTTGTACCGCCAGTGTACCATTGCAGGATTTAGCCCCCACGTTTTACCGAACATAGCTTTACAAGCTCAGAAGTTCCTAATGGCTTTGTCCGTCACATGCTCTAGCCAAAGCTGAGTCCCTTTGGTGCTTGTCAATTATCTTCTCAAGAGTTTCCATATGGACGGCTTTCCCCTGTTTAGGAATGAATACCACCCTGGCCTTCTCCAGCTGCTTGGCGTGTAACCATCGCTAAGCTTGCCCTTAGGAAGGTACATAAAACTGGGGATAGTACCTCCAGCCCTGTAGTAACAATGGCGGGAAAATGCCGTCCAAACCAGCCGATTTGAAGGGTTGAAAGCATCAATTGCCCATCGTATCCTAGAAACCTGAATTGTTTTACGCGCTAGGTTCCAATTCCTTCTCCGTGCTCTCGAGGCAGGTGTCTGTGAAAATATCAGTCTCTTAGATTCCTCCTCAAACTGAGTTTGAATGATCTCAGAGCCCGGGAAGTGCACCTCAAGGAGGTGCTGCGGAACCTGCTTCTCTCTCTCGGCTATGTTGCCGACAGAGACTGTTCAGAGACCCTATTCGGATAGGTCCCCTCTTTTGCAAGAACTCTTCAAATTCTGGAGCATTCAGGGACACCTTCTACTTCTTGACAGAATTTTTTCCACGACTCTCGTTTCGCCTTTCTCAAGGCGCAATTGAATCTGGTCAGAGGCGCTCTATGTTCGTCCCATAAACCGGATCTTCTCACTTTATTATAAAGTTTTCTGGTAGCCGTCAGGTTAGACAACTCCCTCGTCCGCCAAGATGTTTCTCGGTTAGTTGGCCTTGACTTTAATGGGGCAGGTAAAATTAACCACTTTTCTTAAAGCTTCTTTCATTAGCGTGTGCAGTGAGATAGAAATACTACACAGAGAAAAAAATGTGTTTATTCTTATACCGATTATGTTATGATTTACAACACAAACTGAAAATAATTATTGTGACAACGAGCTGTTGTAGATACTATGAAATTCTAATGAACCCTCCATGCTCTCACTTCAATTTTGTTATAAATATGATTGCATAGAATACCAAACATATGTGCTACACACTCTAAAAATGCTGCAAGTCAACCACCAACTTAAGGTTATTTACACAATACGTGTTAAAACTAATTTAAGTTAAATTACAACAGTCTAATTAATATAGCAGAGCAACAATAACATAACAATAAAATTAAATATAACTTGCATATTGTAGGCAAATTACACCATTAAGAGTATTTTGAATAACTACCACGATATTCACCCAAATTTTCCTATAAATCCTTTTGACATATTCAATGCCCCTGCTTTTTCAATAGCCGGAACATTTCAAACAATTTAAAACATACTACCTATTTTATTAAAAAACATTTTGTGTTGTTTGAACCATTTCTCAAAGGTTCGATTAATTGCTTAGCTGCTTCTCATTTAAATTATTGAGGTTATGTTTGTCGGTACAATCCATTTATCGTCAAATTTTAGATACATAATAATTTATTTTAAAACCACTTTCCATATACGTAACTGAAAAAAAAAATTAAGTACGTGTATAGTATCGCTGGAGAAATGTACTGAAAGTGCTGTTAGTAAGATTGGCAATATGATACGTGCGCGTATTAAGTTTGGACGCGATTGGACAGGAATACATGACGTAACAGACGATCTCAACAACTACCACACAGATGGCCTATTACGGTGATTTATGAGAAAGGAAATTTGCTCAGTCCATAGCGTTTATTATCTGCGGTGTTTTTTAAAATGGCACTTAAGATATAATTTTCAATGGTTCATAGAGGATATTTACATAAGAGAAGGATAACTTGTGTTAAATATCAAATAATAGTATTGATATTATTAGATAAGTATAAATAATAAAATCACACCAAAGTCATAAAACCGTAGCAATGAAATATTTATGAGAAGATTATTGATCCATTTCATAATAATATTCCAATAATATTCAGGAATAAGCCGAATGATGCGTTTCACGTGTTTGGGTATATAACATAAACGACTAATGGGATTGAAAGATGTTATTTACCTCGCCAATGTTATGTGAATTTCACAGCAGTCATTGAACGTGCTGTGAACAAAGATTTCGTAAAATTAATGTTTATAAACTGAATAAAACCAGTAATCTTATCAATTATTTAATTCTAGAGAGAGAAATTTGGCTAACTAGTTAACTAATAAACTATTTTAATTAACTGTTTAAACTTATACATAAGCACTGTAATGATCGTATAACTATGAATGAACAGGCTGATTATCAGTTAGAACAAAGAATGAAAAGAAAAGAAAGATGCCTTCAATACTAGGTAGTGTAATTCTTAGAAATTGCATCATAAATCTAAATATGGGGACGCAACAATAGGTATTTCTAGAGACTCCATGGTAAACGGCTTACACAAAAATATTTATAAGTTATGGGCAGCTATAGATCTAGCGTTATTTGGAGACTAATTTGTAGTTCATATCTCTAACATCCAAGACTTTACCATCGGTACTCCATATAAGGAAATGCATTAACGCGGGCTATGAGAACCTGCCCAACAGCAGCTATTGAAGTAGTATTGGATCTTGCCCCCTCCACGTAGTAGTAGGGGTGTGGCGAAAAGAACCGCACTAAGAATGGTCAAGGAAGGAAATGATTAGGCATAGGCCTCAATCTCCTGACGGTGATCAAACCTGGGATATGCCCCGGGATGACATGTAAAAAAAAATTTAGCTTTTGTGAAAGAATTCACCATAAAGCTAAGTAACAGGAGCGAGTGGGATCATAACACCATCTTGAACTTGAATAGAAATGCCATCAAATGGTCACACTGATGGCTCCAAAAACGGCAGAAGAACTGGAATAGGAATATATCGGCCTAGAACTACATATTTCGAAAGCTTGGGAAAATACCCAAGTATATTTCAGGCGGAAATACACGCTATTGGAAGATGTGTTCAGTTCATTATGGAAAGGAACTATCGGAAGCAGGAGATTATCATCGTGTCTGATAGTCAAGCAGCTATCAAGGCGCTGAACTCATATGAAATCAGCTCCAAGATGGTCTGGGAATGCCTAGGGAAACTAAATGAGCTAGGCAAAAGAAATAAAGTAACCCTCCTGTGGGTTCCGGGCCACACAGGAGTGGAAGAACGAAATAACGGATAACCTAGCAAAAAAAGGGGCTGGAATGCCTTTCGTAGGGCCTGAACCCTTTTGCGGGTTAAGTGGCAGTACAATACTGAAGAAACTAAAAATGGAAATGGAGCAGAGAAAATCCAGTTACTAGGAAAATCTCCAGGGAATGAGGCAAAGTAAATTCTTCTTGGGAACTTATAAACAGAAGAGGTTTACAGAATGCATCAACCTGAGTAAGAACAATGTTCGCATATTAACAGGAATACTTTCAGGCCCATTGTAGACTGAAAGGACACACTGAGTAAGCTTGGATTGAAAAAGATCCTGAATGCAGATTTTGTGGGGAACAGGATGAAACATCCACCACCTCCTCTCAAACTGCGTAGCACTGTGCAACCCGAGGGCATTGTACCTGGGTGCATGTGAAATCGAAGAGGGAGACTTACCTAGACTGGGGCCCTCTGACATCCTACACTTTTTAAAAGGAATAGGATTGGAAGGCCAGCTGTAAAGCAGCAAGAATAGGGGACACAATAGATCTTTTAGGTCGCAGTGTAACACCACCCTTCTATTACATACATACATACATACATACATAAGGAAATGCATATTATCTATTTAAGCAGACAGCTTCAAAATTAAATCTTATCACATATGTTGCCAGGAACTTTTTTTCCATAAAATTGAATAGTGGTTTATTCCGCAAATATATTTCAAACTGCTATGCTACATTTCTTGCTTTTAATGAATACTCATAGTATCCAGTTTGTCAAACTCACAGCACGTTAACATAAAAATAATATTGGCATTATTAAACAAAAAGAAAAACAAAACACACGTAACAATTACTATCAAATATAAATATTTTATTGACAAGAAAAAATCTTTAATCTTTATTACAAAAGCTCAAAATGGCTGTGAGATATAAAAGCATCTTGAATAGATACTGTTGAACTCATGTAAATACAAATCAATTTATATACACTAATCTTCATAGATTAACAGAAATGATCTCTGGTTGTTCTACGCCGCTCTTTGTTCTTCTTTCCTATACAGTCTTTCCCGCTTTCTAGACGCGCCCGGCCTTCGGTCGACGCCAATTGACGCCTGATCGAATTACGCGTTGTTCATCTCCCTTTCTCCTACATGGCTGATGACGTCGTATTTTTCCTCGTAGCCCGTCCGCCCATGTACAAAACTAATTTGACGCGAATAAAGTCCATAATATAATTACACGTAGCTTCTACAAGATAATAATTTCAATCAATTATGGCTTCGACAACCGCAGCATCAGTAAAAGGAGACGCCGGGTCGGTTTTTAAGCTTCCCAATAGTAACAGCTGAAACAACCATGTAGTGGAACCCAAGGGAGATTAAGATAAATATCGTGTACCCACAATTATTTCGCAAATTGTTGTTTGTATTGCTGCATTAGGAAAAGTTGAGTTAGATCAACACGCAATATATTCAACGAAATTAGTTTTAAATTGTTTAAACAATATGTGAAGCTGAATCAACTATTAACAATGGGATGGCTAGGTCAGCATATTGTCGATCGAACTGAAAAAAAATTGAGGTCATTCTTGAAGCCAAAAAAAAACAGATACGTGTGTGCGGGTTTTTGGCAAATAGACATCATTAGCATATTGATAAAAAAAAAATGTAAAACGAGCAGCATTTAGCTATAATAAACTGAAAAAATGAAAAAAAAACTGCATGGCTGCACTTATATAACATTAGTAAATTGTAGTACCAAACAGACGGGGCCCCTGGTCTAATGGATAGCGCGCTCGATTTCTAAAGGTAAAGTCTGTATTTCAAGGCTGTTGTTTTGTCTATTTTTTTGATCATAATATATAAATTATTATTAAATTTAATTTTGCATTTGAATTTAAATTGTTTGCGACACGTGAATCGCACATGAATTAAATTAAATAATACAGAATCACAATCACGGTGCAATAATTTATAAAATTTTCATATTATTAAAATTACGTATGTAATACCAAGTATTTTCGATTTTTATCCATTTTACTCATTAATTTATTTATTGCGATAATTTTTTATAATGAATGTTTCCTATTTTGAATGACTTATTATTGATTTTTAATGCGTGCCCAATTTATATATGCAACAATTTAAATTTAAATGCAAAAATTAAATTTAATAATTATTTATGTACTATTAAAGAAAAGGTCGAACTCCAGACTTTGTCTTTAGAAATCGAGTGCGCCATCTACTGGACCAGACGGCCCGTCTGTTTGGTACAACAATTTACTCATGTTATACCGAATTCCTTTTTTTTTCTATTACGCATACAATTTCCCAATGTGTAAAGTTAAAAAACAAATTGTCAATGCATTAGTAACTGGCAAGTAAACAACCAGATATACACCAAAAACTAGTTATTATTTTGTTTTAAAGGTTGATTTGACGTATGACACAATTTTAATTGTTTATTTAGTATTTTTTATTACTTATTGCATTATTATATAAGATATTTGAAACTCGTAATAAACGTTATTAGTTGAATAACTAAAATAATTGTCTCTTCATTTATTTTTTTAATTTTTTTATTATTTTTTTTTTATTAGATAATAATTGTCTTTTCATAGACTGAAAGCCAATAACCTGTGGCATCCCAACTTTAGAGTGGGAGGGCACACTTATACTGCGGGCACGATGCTGGACGGGCCATTGCTGCAAATGTCCGCGGACAGCATGGCACCCGAAATTATTTTCACTGAAAAGGTGAAAATCTCCATACCGAACAGAGACCAGACAAGTAGTGAGCTCACTGCTATGGATAACTGGTTCACGGACTGATCCAAATCCAGCCACGGTACAGGAGCCAGTATTTGAGGGCCCAACCCTAATCAAAGGGTAGCCCTAAGCCTGGGGAAGCATACAACGGTCTTCCCGTCAGAGGTATTCGCCCTTGCAGGCTGTGCAGAAATGATTGCAAAAGGGGGCTACGTGAGGAGGAAAATTAATATAATGACTGACAGCCCGGCTGTCATCAAGGTAGTCTCGAACCCCGTAACTAGGTCAAAACTAGTTAGAGACTGCAAACAATCCCTCAATACACTGGCACTAGACTACATGGTGTCTCTAATTTGGGTGCCGGGACGTGAGGATGTAAAGGGCAACGTAATAGCCGACGAACTAACCAAGGAGGGCTCTAAAAGACTTCATGGGTCCAGACTCCGTATGTGAGATTACTAAGGATTCCGCAAGAAGGGAGATCTGGACGCGGTTATATAAAGAAAGTACAAAGAAATGGAAGTCGACTGAAGCCAAAGCGCTAATAGGGGATGGGAATGCTAGATTCTCTGATGACCTACTCAGGCGCAGCAAGAAAGAAACTAAAATCATTACTGGGTTGGTAACTGAACACTGTCCCCTGAAAAAGCATCTATGCAACATAGACGGAGTAAACGAACCGTGCTGCAGAAGATGCGAACTACAGGAGGAAAATTAAAGCAGAAATATTTCGGGAGAGATCTATTGGAGCCCTCGAGGGTTCTCAAGTTTCCACTGGGCAAGATACTTGGGTTTATAGAGAACACCAAGCCGTTTGAGTGGAAATAGAGACTTAATAGGGACGATACAATGAGCACCTAGCTCAAGTACCGGACTTTAGGTGCTCACCCTAACATAATGAAATGAAATGAATGAATTGTGTTTTCAGTAACTTAAAAAAATATGTAGATATTAAACCAATTTATTCTCCTAAAATATAATCGAATGTTTGAAGCAGCCAACAAGCTCTAGCACAGTGACTATCACTAGTAGAAGCTTAATAAGACATACAATATATACCAATGTTGTCGATACAACCGAAAAACTATTTGTTTACAAGTTTGAAATTATTTATGAACGAGAAGTATGCACATATTGGAGGACTTCTGAAGAGTTCCTGGAAGAAGTTTTAGTTAACCTAGTTGAAATAGTTAATCGTGACAAACAATATTAGAGAGTCTCGTATAAACCATTGGAACAATTACGATGATGAGGAATTTGTTTACGAATTTAGATTATCAAAGCAGTATTCAGTGGTTACTAAAAAGAATTGAAAATACATTAAATTTTTAAGCAAAAATGAACATACTTTTGACAACAGCGCCAAGAGTGCGGAAATATTTTAAAATAAACCATAACCCTACATTAATTAGTAATGCTCTGGAATATTCCTACATTTCATTATTGTAAATTATTTTTTATGTGAATTGTTATTTATTTATCATTATGTAATAAATGATGCGTTGTTTGTAAATGTATACGTAAATTATTTCTAAAACAAGCACGCGTTGCAATATTTTTAAGGACTTTTTGAAAACGCTGTCAACAGTATTCTTGCATATTCTGATGGATGTTCTAAACATAGTGAAATGAATATATCATCTAAGGATATTCCTTTGACGGACATTTTCTCAGTTTAAGACTATTTCAGAATTATTCCGAATATTCTAAGATTCATCTAAGAGCATCCTAATATTCTTAGAATAATCTAGCAATATTATTTTGCTATCTGGGGCTATGGAATCGGCCGTAGATAATTTACCACTAAAAATATACAGCGTATGTTTCATGGTCTTAAAAAAAACCAATCAGAAATTAAATCTTATTCCCGTTATTTTTCACTTGGGACTCGTTTGTAATAACATGTGGAGATGCAATTTTTATCGTTCATATACAGATAGTGAGAGTGCGTGATCATAATGAAAATCACTAATATTACAGTGTAGTGAGATGACAAGTCCGCGATTTTGAGAATCGAGTAACTCGCGCTCGATTGGTTAAAGAATCCAGTACATACTCGAGTACAGTCCAACAAATATCTCGTGACAGTAGTGAGTCATTGTGCGCACATTATACTGGAGTGGGGAGCGCATACGATGGCCGGTTTACACTATATATGCTTTTTGCGACTGCGCAACTGTCACGAACGATTTTTCGAGCTGAATGTATACTTGATTCTAGTACTCGAGTTTCCAGACTCGATTCTAACGCTCGAATAGACAGGTTCTAGTACGTAGATTCACTCACCAATTCGAGTATGTGTAATGGAAAAAATATTTGTATGTATTGCAAAAGCATTCATAAAAATGAATGGATTTATAAAGGATTTATTTTAAAAAGATTTATTAGGTGGTTAAAATATAATTGTTGGCCGATAGTATTTTATATAGGTATACATTTCTCAATTTACTATGTGTACAAGATAAGTCAACTTGGTATACAATACATATACTAACACATATCATGCATTAAACAGAAAGGAAACAAAATTATTAAACGTCACAATTTAACAGCTTATTTTTTGAAATGGTTTATCGGAAACATGTTATTTTTAATTTAATTGAAATACATATAGTATTGGCGTACCTAGTTAATAATATTTCAATAATAATAAATAAAATGTAAATATTTAGTTTTTTTATTTAAATATTTTATGGAGGTACGTAATATGACGTGCTTACATTACACATTATTTTTGTAAACTATTTTAAAATGTATATGAATGGTCTAATTGACAATAGCAAAGATACATTATCGGTCCAAAGAAATATTATAATAATAAATTTGATATTCCATATTCATATTATTTAAGCAATTGCAAGACTAATAAAGGTCGAAACGTTTTGCAAAATATAATACTCGTAGTTTAAATCAAACCAGATACAAATTCGACAAAAACCAATTATTCAATAATAATAAACAGAAGACAGACATTACATTCTAGACATCTAAAGACTTGTCTGAGTGAATACCTCATCATGCAAGTTATAAGTACGTAACATACATACTGCTATGGATAAGCAACCCATGTTTGCTGAGTGTATTTTGAGTTGCATATTTTGTTTTGTTTACTCTGTTCAGCCATTAATCAATGTTCCGAGAATTTTCACAATAATGTTTATTTTATTTAAATTTTAGTTAAAGAGTTTATTGTATGATTTATTTAATTGTGTTTTTTTTTTTTAATTAATTCCGTTCTTTTATTTGTCTAGCGTTTGCTAGTTTGATTTAATGCTTATTCGCGTTTGCGTTGTACGTTTTTGAGGGAGGGTTTCGTAAGTATAACGATTGTAGAGTTTTGTCAGGCAATTCCTTGTTCGACTATTAACGTGAGTAGACGTGCTTTTGTAAATCATTGTTGCCATTTTGTAATTCATTTGATATTGAGGTTTGATTTCTGTTAAAAAATAGCCAATCAAGGAATTTTTTCGTAATAGTTGTTAGTATATTGAAGTGTGCACATTATAGATATAAGATCATTATTTTTTTGTTCGGGAAGAATATGTTTTTAGTTATTATTCTCTTTTTTTTTTTTTAAAGAGTTAATTTTTCCGTTATTTAAATTTTGCTGATTCATTTTATGTTATCAATCACCTCGTTTGGGTGAGTAGAAAGCATTGTTCTTGCTTTTAGTTATTTTTAGTAATTTTCTAGAAATTGTCCACGCGTTTATTTTAATATGAAACCACGTGGATTGAAATTGAAAGATTTAGGATTATCTTCCTGAACAAACAAATCTTTTGCTTTGTATAGGAAATAGCATTGCTCCAATTGTAAATTTAGAAACAAGTGCAGTTTTTATTTTAGGCCAGACCTTCAAGTTCACGGTTTTTTTTCCTGCACTATTTGTAATTCACAACTTTTGTTATAATAAATTGGATTGTTAATTAGCTTCTTTGGGTTAAAAAATTCTGTTTTTTATTTAAAATTAAACTTTTTCATTTTTTCGGGTAATTAAGAAAGTCAGATTTCATTCACTCACAAATTTTTTTCGTGGTAGATTTCAAGTTTTAAATTCGCGAGGGTAACTCTGAGGTTAATAGTTCTTTTGCGCCTTTAAAATGTTTATTCGTTGAGGCTAGCTAATTTATTTCTTTTTTTTCATTTTAAAATCTATTTTGCATTTTCACAAGTCAATCAGTACATAGCAATACGTAAGGTAAAGTCAAGGTAAGNTATCTCCCGTCGTAAAGTCTATTACTTAAATTAGGTTTAAATTCTTATATAAATGATAGATTATCCGGAACTCTCTTGTTATCTTTCCACGTTCCTGCTGTTAATATCAGAAGTACTATTAGTTTCATAGATGTTCTTATGGCTACAATTACCATTAAACTTCGTTGTTTGGGATTTGAATGAGTTTTTGAACATCCAGATATTTTCAATATCCACATTTTAAAGTTTAGGAAATAGGAAAAACTCGAATAATGATTTTTAGGCGAGCATCGCATTTTAAATTCCATCATTTCAATCATAAATTATTTAACTACCAATGCATTTATTCCAATATCTTGTTAAATTTCATATACAATATTCGCATAGAAAAACGTCATATTACTGGTAGCACCAGTTGCAGTGAAATAGAAATGATTATTCAGTAAGCGTAAAATAAATGGATTACTATCCACTATTGAGACTGCGAAAACGTTAGACTCATACAAATGCCAGTAAATCAAATTGTCTCACGTCACATAAAGAAAGATTTTTACCGAGAGTAGATGTTAAGTATATCTTAATATTAATAGTTTAAAAATTTAAACACATCCATGATTTCTACCCAAAATTGTATTCTAATTTGTTAAAATAGAAGATATGGGATATAGAATAAAGGAAAAAATGTCGCCAACATTGTTTACATCGAGGCTTCAGTACTAATACAAACATACAGTTATGTATATGCAGTGTGTCTATTTAAACCGGAATTATACATCTGTTATCTTATATTTTATCACTTAAAAAACCGAACTGAAATCATGCTCCTTAATTTGTTCAAACTCCGTAGATGGTGCTAAACGCAGCCGAAGTTTTTGTTTACCTGTTTCCGGATACTTTAATTGTATCTTGTATTATAAGTACAGGGCTTTTACCAAGTTTTCCTATTATTTTTATATTTCTCAATTCTAGTTTCATTTAATACGGTTTTTAACATATTTTTTGTCGTTTAAAGTAAAGTATTTTTGCGCTGTTTCATTAGAAGCAGATTGTTGTTTAAGTTAAAGGTTAATATATTTTTGTGTAAAATTTTCTTTTTAATATTTGCACAATGAATGGTATTATTTCATTAGAGTATTTACAGAATATTTTAGAACTTGTTTTATTTTATTGTACCACACTCAAATATAGTTCAAGTAGTGCATTTGACTATAAAAACTGATAATCACTAGAGCATATGAACAACTATATAAATATATAACTTATAGGAAACTGGTTGGAATATGTTGTGCAATGGAATGGTGCTGGATCAGCTCCGGAGGAAATTTAAGTAGCCATTAACTTCCTAACCCACAAAGAAATCTACGCTTACTTAGAAAATTGTTTAATGTGAAGTTAAGACTGACGAGAGGAAAATATATCATAATTGTAGAAATTGCTGCAAGCATTTTGGTGCAAATGATTTTACTAGTAATGTTGGAGTACAATAAACAGCATTTCCAATATAGTACTATCAATTCTGTCAGGTATATTCTAAAATTTGTAGTAGTAAATTTATTAGATCGTTAAGAAAGTGAATTAATGCATTTGTACGTTTGATACCTGTTATTTATTTTTGAACTAATCAGTAACCACTACTAACTTTTACAAACAGAAAGTATCTGTTGGAACAGCTAATATGAATATGAATAATTTTACATTCTGTGCTAGATATTAGTGGCGGCTGGTACTAAGGGGCACAAGGGCACGTGCCCGCCCAACCACCAAAATAAACACAGAAAGAAATTCGCATCTAATTCAGTGCATTATTTTATTTTATTATTTTTACGTATTTTTATAACGATGGTATCAAAGTTTCTTTCTACGCCATAGACACTAGCACATATGCGAACGCTCAAAACTATGTTCCGGGGCACTTATTCCGATGTACCTACTACGAGTATGAATCGGACGGGTCCGTTTATCTTCGCCATATGCGCTTATATGGTCGGTTTGGGGCACGCAATTTCGTGTCTCCAGTTAGCGTCTTGCATTTATTGCGACTGCATTATTTTCAGTGCGTACCGCGTATGTGTGATTTCAAAGGTTTGAAGTGACGTTTATTATTAATGATGGAAGGTAATTGTGTGCAAAATCTTTTAAAAAACTCGCTATAATTTGAGGAAAAACGTTTAATTAAAAAGGAAGGAAGGCCTATTCTTGATCTTCAAATAAACTACACTTCCCCAAGCAAAACTCGAACTTATAATAGAGTATTCAATAAAAATATATATGAAAAATATGAGTGGATGTGCGCATGTTCACTAACAAATAAATTATTTTGCTTTATCTGCTTAATTTTTAAGAAAGAGGTTAGTGCGTGGAATAAACAAGGGTTGAATGATTTAAAGCATATCGCAGAGAGGGCAAAGAAACACGAAAATTCCGTTTCTCACATGAATGCATGCGTGGATTTTAGTGTTCTAGGCAAAGTGGATATACGTGAACAGTTAGACAGTGCTTATTTGCGACATAAAATAAGTACAACGAAGATGTGGAAAAAATGTCATATTTTGCGCCGGTTAATTATGTGTATAAAATTTTATAAAATTCTCCTACATAGACGTTTTTATTTTGTATGTTTGATGGTCCATAATTAGGTGAGTAGTGGTAGATAAATAAATTAAATTCGAAAGTGTAGTTCCTAATTCTTTTATTAATATACGATAGGATCAAATTGTTTTGGCTACTAGTTTCGACATATGGTAGTAATTGTCTTCTTCAGGCCTCAGCATGATCCCATAATAGTTGACTGTTGCGGCCGGACATTTCTTTTCCCGCAACGTCCGGTCAGCGAATCATATAACTATAATCCAATTTTAATACACTGTTTGCTAAGTTTTTTAATCCATTGACTATTATGGGATCATGCCGAGAAGACAAGAAACTAATAGCCAAAAGAATTTGATCCTATAGTATGTTAATGAAAGAATTAGGAAATACATTTTCGAATTTAATTTACTTATCTGTTTTTATTTTGTGCCCACCCTCTTTCATAACTCACGAGCCGCCACTGCTAGATATTACACCCGTCATCACCTATTTTACTTCAAAAGTTAGGTTAGAATTTTATTATGTATCTGCCTTTAAAATCGAGGCTACATATTAATATAATGCACATTAAGAACTGTTCAATTCACTCATATAACTGTAAATCTGCAGTCTAGTACAGATACAATGGAAAGTAGTAAAACCGTTGGAAATATGACTTCATCGACATAAATGTTTGAACGTATGAGAATTCTTTTTATGATAAAGCAAGGTAAATTCTGGTATACTGGCTGCACAAGAAAGTTATAGTACCCCCTATAACTTACGCGTCGCTAAGCTGGTGGCATAAGGCAAATCTAGGCTATACTATAAGCGCGCTTACAATTAGTAAAGTCTAAAGGATTCACTATCTAGGCATCACGGGGGCCATGTCCTCGACGCCGACGGCTGCTACGGAGACCATTCTTGGGCTTCCCCCGGTGCAGTTGGTGTTACGGTTTCAAGCAACCCTAGCAGCTTACAGAGCAAAATGTAGTGGCTTCTCTGGCAAAGTCGTAGATCACACCAGCATCTTCAACTATATCGAACAGACAGTACGACTATCGGATAAGATTTTTCAGTTTTCAGCTTCACTGGGGGATACAGCGTAGATATCTCCAGCAGGAAAACTGTAGTAGCGTACATCCGCAAACCCAAGCGGAGTCTATCCAGGCTTGTTTTTTCCTCGAAAACGCGTAATGGCGCGGGTATTAGAATCTGGAGGGACGCAGAGCTGGGCGGCGAAGCTTTTAACATAGAGACCTACCCCCACAATTTTCCGGGCCGAAATGATCGTCATTCAGACTTGTGCTGAGGGCATCTCAAACTGCCTGCGCGAGAATGGAAGGGTAGAAATCACCTCTGGCAGACATACCGCCCTCAAAGCTAAAATGCTTTATTTAATAGATTACGAATGCTCCTCATTGTAACATGAAAGAACAAACACACACACGCACACACGGCACAACACAGAAAAAAAAACACCATAGAAAATAACGACTGCACTCGAGGTTGTTGACCTGGCACTCACTAGCATCTTTCCTATACTGATGACGCGCATACATTATGACTAACTACCGCGTGACTCGATGAACCAACTGATAGTGGGCCAAGATGCGGCTGGACCCACTTCAGTGTAATTTTTGCCGTGCAGTCCAACCACCCCTTCTTCCGCTAGTTCTCCGCGGAGACCGCCAAACGACTGAAATCGGTGCCAATCTAGATGTGGCTCTTCGCTCGCCGCTTGACTGCATAAATAAATGTCGCATCAAATATCAACGTTCGTTCTGTACTTAAATATGTCTACGTGTTTTTATCGGTATTTTTACAGAAAATAAAAGCATTTTAATGATTAATTTGTGATTTGCCATGGTGAGACCATGGCCCCGTGGCTCTTTAAGAGGAGCCCCTGTTATTATGTATTTGTATACTTTATTTATTCCTCTTAGATATATAGTAGTAGATGGTATACAGAAAATCCACTTTTTAGTTTCAGCTCTTTTTTAGTCAGTTACGGCAACAGTTAATGACTTGGTTGAGTGTTAACCAATTTGGAGATTTTAGCTTCGTGGTTTTGCTGGCAGCGACAAAAAATTAAAAATACGTAATTTATATTAACCCTAGGTCACTCAACCAACGTTTATCGTAATGTGTCTCTACCAAGAGTGCTGCCTCACAGGCACACATCTATTTGTACACATTGTGATGTAAATAATAGCAAAATATGCATTATTTATTCATGTAGTAGGTATACAGTAAGATTAAAACATATAGAAAGAATATTGTGTGTCAGAAGATATAATTTAAAAATAGTACAAGATAGTAAAATATTTGAAAGTTATTTATGTAGTTTTGCAATTTGTGCACGTGAGTATTTTCTCTGAATGTTCACCACAAACCGTTTGTTACACTTATCACATAACTGTGTTGACATTCTGCTTTTCTTTGATGGGCAAATATAGCACCGTTTTCGTTTTCTTACTTCTCGAGCCGAAGACTCCCCTGTGTTGGTACTTGATTCAACGTAGTTTGTATCAATGAAGTATGACTTTTATGCAAGCCACTCAAACTACGACGTCTAATTTGCCCCAGTACTAATTCTGTTGTAATTTCTCGTAAGAAAATTTTGCGAAGTCTTCGTTTTTTGGAATTATGCCAGTCAGGATGGATATTTCTCCAAATGACAAATGAAGCTACTCCACACACATCAATTATATTGAAAAAATAGACCAAAGGCCACCTATTAGTTTTGCGTTTCACTGAATATGTATGTACCATCTGATTAAGTGTATCCACCCCTCCTTTCGTGGAATTGTAGTACTTATTGATTTCAGATTTATTTTTATTTTCCTCATCAATGGTGGAGTCGTTGTGCATTGTAGATAATAATATGACACAGCGACTTTTCTTAGGTACATAAGATACCAAAGTCATTGTCTTCTGAAAACCAAACAAGTTGCTTTCAATATTCCGTCGCCTGTGAGGTAAAAAATTTGGTGGTATGCAGCGCTTATTTTTTCTGAGCGTTCCTACACAAGTTAGGCTTTGGTAAGCAAACTGGATGGCAAGCTCGAAGCTGGTGAAGAAGTTTCGAACGTAATATTCCTTTTAGTTCTCAGAAAAGGTTCACAAAGGTCTTCAACCACCTTTTGCGCTAAGTTTTCTGCTCTGTTGAGACCTTCTTTTCCTAAGTACGGTATACCACGTAACGGATAACTAGTTCCACTATCGCATATCCACCAAATTTTCATACCGTACTTATCTGGCTTGCTTGGCAGGTACTGTCGGAAAGATACACGACCTCTAAAAGGCACCAGTTGTTCATCGATGGTTAGATTACTGCCAGGAAGATAATATTTCAGCAAGTTGTATTAACACGGTCCCAGGTCTCTAATTGGTGCCAACTGTCCTTTTGCCTTCGGAGGGTTCTGGTCGCTTTATCGTCAAGACGAATAAATCTTAGTAATTGAGTAAATCTATTTCGTGACATAGCTCATTATAGTCCACCATTCCTTGTTTATTTCTTCCAGCAGTAATCAAAAGGCCCAAGAAAGCACGGATTTCAACGTCGTCAACTGGTTTCCGCAAATCGCCAAGAATACGAACAGCCTCCTTATTAGTGAAAGTAACCACAATACCAATAACCCATCATCAAAAACAAATTGAATGCGTCACAAGGATTATCAACATGCACTCCAGGTGGAAGTTTCACTTTGTTCAAAGGCTGTTGTAATTATGTTGTGTGCACGTGTTTTTCCCTTGGCAATCGGCGTGGCATTCCACTCGGTACCATCTTTTCCATAAAAGTTTGCGAATGGCGGGCGGTTCATCATTAGCATCACTATCGTCACTTCCTTCTTGTTCATCCTTTCTTCATCGCCAGTTTCTTGATAATCCGCTTCACTAGAAGAGGTTTCGTCATTTGGCTCTTCTCATTCACCATCATTTACATTCCTTCCCAAATCCTCATCACTTTCGTACAATGCATCGAGCAACTCCTTTTCAGTTAGTGGCCGGCGTCGGTCAGTCAACCAATCGGTCATACTTTCTGCATAAATTTCAAAACCAAATAAGCATAAAACAACAATTCTATTTTACTGGGGTCAATCAAAACTTTATTTTGCTTACCTGGTCTATACTATACTCTCCACTAGGTAAAAGAAATAAAATTAACCAATAGACACCTAAAACGACCAATGCGTTCGTTAGGAAAGTCACAAATACACTGATAGCAATGCAATTTGTAAGCTGACTGTTTTAGCAAAACGCATTTAGGGAATTCCCCTTCATATGCAACTGGAAGTTCTTACATACAAGGGAAAGTCCCGAAATATAAAGCATATCTTATTACGGGGAATTTACCCACATACCTAGTTTTGAATAACGTAGCAATGCATTTTATAGTATAATAACAGTATGTGCCTCAAACACACCTTGGTAGGACGTGTCGGTAAATTATGTTTAATTTTTTTTAGTAAAATAGGAAAAATATTTTTAAAAAAATTTTATGTCATTCTGTGTTAAATAGTTTATTTTGAGAATACAAAAATCCTCCAGTCTGTGGGCAGTTAACTTACAAAGTTCCAGCAATTTCAAAATCAATTGTGCCTCAAAAGCACACCTTGGTAGGTTTAGGGTTAAAAGATATTTGAAAAAATTGTGATTTTTAATACGTTTACAAAAATTTGAAATGACCTTTAAATTGTATTCCGAGCATCTTTTTTACGTGACGTTTGCGGATATCATATCACCTAAACCTAACTTTTTGTTAATGTATTGCATACTTTTTAAATTTGCCACTATACTCTAGTGGTCATGTCACATTTGTTAAAATAAATTTTATTTGTTATTAGACATGCTGCTTCCGTTCTCCTCAAGAGCTTTCTATATTTTAACGTAAAAGAAATATATTACAACATTAATGGCGGTCACTGTATAAGGGACTGTGACTTTACCATTTTGTGAGTGAATTGGAATAAATATTTAAAACAATTCACATCATTTATTAGAATGCGTTTTATCACCTTCAAAAATTACGTTTCTACGACAGATGGCGCAGACTGCATTCACTTTTTAGTGAGTGTCCTATCTTATCTTACATTATCTAGAAAACTGACGACGCAATTTTCATACATCTATTGTATTACACAGTACCTGAATTATACTGATTTCTATTTGTACGAGTGAATAAGGCGACTTTAGAATCGACGTATAAAACAACCAACCCCGTAACTAATAAATACTAATTACATATAAACTTATTGCTCTTAGTGGGTATGAATTAAGTATTTAAAATTCTTTTCTGCACCTGGGTATCCTATAAGTATACTATTACGGGTGTCGATGTGTACACATATAACAAGTAGCTGTTAAAGCGTCTATGGCGAAACCGTTATAAACAGTTGAAGAAAGTGATCGGGTTTCGATGCTTGTGAACGGGTCACCTTTTTTTTGTTTCTAAATAGAAGCAGGCGCGGCCGGCAAGGCCGCCTCGGATACGATCTGAATAAGAATTAGCTACAAATGTCAACAATCTATGATTGCGTATAGAACGTGTCCGTATACAACAGTTCTCGAGACGTCCGCAAGTTCTTGAACAGTCGATTCGCTTGCGTGATTTGCTATAACTTTCGCGGAATCGAACGGTGTTGCTAATAGATCTTGCAACCATAGATAATAGGATTACATGTTAATATTTAATATAAAAGAAGAGGTTTCATAAGAAGAAGTTTGAGATCTATTATAGAAAGAGATTCTTTTTCGTTCATGAATATAGCATTATCCAGAGAAAATCATCTTTTTCAATAGTAGCAAGGAAATATTTGTTAGGTGTTAAAGAAAATAATTAAAACAAATGGTTTAACCGATGTATTTGTATATAAAAAATACAGTTATAACTTCAAAACAGCAATATTGGTTATTTTGGCATATATTGGTCCCAAAATAATGTTTTGTTTTGTTAGAATAGTGAACCTTGTTTGGTTGAATAACTACAATTAATACTCAATAAATATTTTAAGAAACGGGAAATATTTGAAATTAAAAAAGAATAAATTTTCTAGATTATTATTATAAACATCGTAAATAGATATATAAAGTATTTCATTGCGGTGTCTGCTATGCACAGATAGAAATAAAGTAATCCCAATAGCAAATTACAATTAGATGATCCAACAGTTGCTGAGTTATTAAGATATTTAGTTTATTTTACATTCACTTTTCATATAAAAATTTTAAGGTTATTGTTTATTGTTTATTGCTTTCTGTAATACAAGAGCTGTGTAGCAAATGTCAATACATATAATGTAAAGTATATATAAAAGTATATACAGATGTTCCACCGAACTGGGACATTATTTAAGGAAAATATTTTCAGCTTTATAGCACTTTCGGTATACAGGGTGTTGATATCAACTTTCTTATTTTAAATAGAATGGTATAATTTTTATCGGTCTAATGAGTTTTCCAAGTTATTTGCAACTAGTTTATATCAGGGTTTCCTATCCCTAAACTCAACCGTTTTTGAAATATTTTCATTTTCGTTGAATTTTTGACATTTGCACTCTTTCGAATAAAATTAAATAGTTCATGAGATAGATATTTAGTGAAGTTAGGTGTAAGAATAACCAAAAATCCAATCCAGAACTTACAATAATAGGATATTTAGTGGTTCTACTAAAGTCGATGTAAATACAAAGATGTAACTATAAGGTGTTATAACAATAAACAAACACATACAGGGTGTTCAAAAACGCGTTTCCAATGTGGATGCCTTTAAGCTAACAAAGCTATTTTTCTTTCAAATGAAACATGGTATTTTGTACTACAGCATTGAATGCAGCGTAAAATTCTACATCGATTGATATTAGGGTTTTAAATTACCAAAAATAATGCCTAAATTCCCAAGTTTCAGCCATATAAAATGAGTGTTTCCATGTTTTCTTAATTTACCAATTTCCGCGCATGATTAGACCTACGCATTATTAACAAGTCATATACTACGTTTTCTTCTAACAATAAGTAAAATATTGTATAATAAAAGAAAGCATTGAAAGTTACATATAGAAATAACATTTTTAGGCTTATTCTACTTCACGAAAAATATAACAATGATTAGACACCTGCACTTGCTTGGAATGAATAAAAACCCGGAAAAATAAAATACAAAATACAAATATCCTACAGCCATAATATTTCAAATATTTTTCACTTACTAGACCAGGTATTTTTTTGTTGTTGCGAGAGTCGTCTAACATGGAGGCTCCGAAAACACTGCAGCTCTTAAGCTTTTTGTATTAAATTAGATATTACCCGCTAATAGCCAAAATTAAATTTCCCGCCGCTTATTTTTAGTAAATTCAAGATAGAGGCATTAAACTAACTATTGATGTAGTATAAAATAGTGGTTAGTTTTATGTTTTATGTTGAAGTTACTACGAATAATTGCGGGAAATTTAAATTTAGCTATTACACTGTTGAAAATATTACGGTGTTGGCGTTAATTTTGCACTAGTCAAATATTTTAGTGTTGATTTTTTCAAACTTGCCAGACGCGTTGGACTACGCGTATTTAATAGAACAGAAAATTACTAGAAATTCGTGTGAATTCTTTATTCAGATATGAGGATTGACTATTTTTCTAGACATTCAAGCGTCAACCAATCAGAATTTTTCCCTCGGATAGAAATATAGAAACCCCACCTATTCTAATACAGTATTGCATTATACGCACCACCTGCATTGCAGTGTATCTGTTTCTCGTGTTTGATTCTCTGTATTAACATATTCAAAACAAACCACCAAATGTGACTGACTTGCAAAGTGTAACCTCGTGTTATTAAACGTTAATTCCAGTGGGCATAAAAAATATCAACATCTTAAAGATGTATTGGGAACATCTATTTACGCGCAGTTAGTTTAGACTTGAAATCAAATAGCATAAACATTCACTTAATTTTATAATGGTTCTCAAAAAATCCATTTTAAATGGTTACGTTTAGTTGAAACCAAAACTTGTGAATGAGTGGTTTGCATATTTATAATTGAGAAAACGTCTTAAAAAGAGAATATTTATAGCACTAAGAAATAGGAGTTCACATATTAAAAAGAGGTTGTGTTTAGAAAATGGGTGTTAAAACACCCAATAGATCGCATTCATTTAGTTAACACAGCTAGTAAATTTGTCTAGTCTAGATCACAATAAGATGTGACTAGAAGTATTTAAATTCCACGTGTCAGTTGGACAAAATAACCCTCTAGCAATAGACAATACTTGACTATCTTTGCTCGTCAATTTAAACTTCTATAGTTCTCGACAAAATAACACGAAAGAGAGTAGACCTCTCCTGACTATTAAATTTAGTCAAAAAGTGTTAACATTTTCAACAGTTGTGGGTAAGCAATACAGACAGATAACATAAATAGTACAAAACTGTTTCAAAGTCTTCGAAAATGTCCGATATAAATGTCCGTTTAGAATATATTAAGAGTTTTCTCAGTTTTTTTTTTTTTAGCTTATTTTCGATGTATTCAATAAAGCATGTGAAAAATTAACATGTAAGTTCGCTTGTCGTATATAATTATGCCTATTAATCAACATGAATTCTTTACAATTAAATATATAAAATTTACTAATAATTGGGAAACTTCCAACGATAAATATCTTAGCTATAGAAACCAAACAATGCAAAAATACCATGTTTCACTTGAAAGAAAAAAGTTTTCTTAGCTTAAAAGGTATTCACATTGGAGACGCGGTTTTGAACACCCTGTATGTGATTCAGTGATTATTGTTCTAACACCTTATAGCTACGTCCTTGTATTTACATACATCGACTTTAGTAGAAGCACTAAATATCTGCTATCTAATGCAGCTATTTAATTTTATTCGGAAGAGTGCAAATCTCAAAAATTCTACGAAAATGAAACTATCTCATTCCATTTAAAATAAGAAAGTTAATATCAACACCCTCATACGGAATGCTATAAAGTTGAAATATTTGTCCTTAAATAGACCACAGTAGGCCATGACTATACTGCAAGTTTCAAAATCAAATCCCTATTACAAGTTCAAGAAAAAATCTAATGACCCCATTCGGTGGGACACCTCTGTAATATATAAAAAATAAATAATTCAAGATACCACGTTAATATACATTGAAACAAAATAATTATAAAATAAAGTTACTAGAGAAAAATTCAGTACAATCATCATAGACTTTGTCAATAAGAAGCTTTTTAAGCTGTTTTTTTTTTAAACTTTATAACAGGTAATTCCTTTAATGTAACAAGTAAATGATTATATATTTTTATAGTCTATAAAATTACACTTTTGCTTATAAGTAGTCTTGGTAGTCTGTGGTATCGTTAAAAAAGATTTTTTTTTGTTTCCCTCATCCCATAACAGTGGAATAATTCTTGATGTTGGAAGAAACTATAATTGTTTTTAACGAACATAGCACATTCGTATATGTATATTCCAGGTAAGGTATCTCTTTTTCTTTGTAAACCTGTTTGCAAAATTCACATCTTTTCAGATTAAATATACTACGAACGCACGAATTCTGGAGTGCAAATATACGAAAAGCGTCCGTCGATGTTCCCCAGAGATAATTCCAACTTGATCTCGAATAAATGTACGTAAAATAGACCGCACGGCTCGCATTGGTATTTACTGAAGTTGATATTACCCTTAGGGCGTAGTTGAATGATGATAACTTTCCCGCTAGGTAATTAACGTGATCATTCCAATTTAGCTGTGAATCAATCTGCAGACCAAGAAAATTGACTTTAGCTACGGTGCTAAGAACATTATTATTAAATTTCAGGGTTTTCTCTTCACTTTTAAAGTATTCAAATTGAACAATCTTCGTTTTGTTATATATTCATACTGTTACCTCCCTAGTGTCAAAATTTCTTTTCTATTTTCAATTCAAAATTAAGATTTGTCGGCCCAAAAAACATTGTGTATTACACTGCCAGAAACTCTTTTGCGAGTATTTCGTACTTGTAGGGCGGGCTCGGCTACCGCCTCGGCCCACAAAGCTACTCATACTCGCAAAACTGCAGTTTCTGGCCTAGTGATACAAATAACTATTGATGTATTATTCTCTTATTTCATTTTCCAGGTGATCTTTTTTTGTTTTAATTATAACTGACGTATCATCTGCAATAACGTCGTTCTCTAGGTTGTTACTATTGGAAGATCATTCACATATACTAAGAAAACAAAGCTGCCGAGTACTGATCTCTGGGGTATACTTCGCTTTATTGTGAGCCACTCTGATGCTCCTCTGTTATACTCACAATCAGATATCACTGCCTGTTTTCTATCACTCAAGTACAACTTAATCAGTGCTGTTGCTCTGAATCCTATTATTTCCAGTTTAAGATACACAGCTTCCAACGAACTATATTAAAACACTGGAATGCGCAGATGTGTTACTTAAAAAACGGTCCGCTTGACAACTAGCGCTATCTCTTGAATTTGGCAAATTCCAACGACAGGATTGCATTATACGGAATTTTGCTTTCCACATCTGTTATTTCCTGTTTTCAGTAAGAAATAGCTCACAATGCGTTCTCATATTTCCTATACTTAATAATGTTCTGCGAATAGTACTTCCAAATCACAATTAATCCATCATTTTCTATTGTTAGTAAGACGACTACAATAGGAATATGAAGCCTGTTAAAACCATCAAGATTTGTGTAATTTTCAATCTTATATCTTCAAGGAGAATTGGATTTAAATTTAATTATTTTAAATGCATTAATTTTATGTAAATATCTATTGAAATGGCTCATTTCATCATTCAATAGTATTACAGAATAATGTGAAAAATGAAAGTGTCAAACGAGATATATGAACATATCAGAACTGCTATCTGCTAGCGCAAAGCTTGCAATTTAAATGGATGCATTATTTCCTTCCTCGAGACATGCATTAAAACATGTATACGGTGATTCTAATTCAAAACCTTAATATGTAAAAAGATGACATTTACTCCTTTTGACAGTCTAAGCGTAAATTTCCACATTCAAACGATGAAGAAACCAGACCGTTTTTCAGTTACTGCGTGCATGCGAAAACGCGTTCCAGTGTTTTATCTAGTTCGTTGACAGCTTCTAATAACTAACGCTGCCAAATCCATGAAAATTCCAATGGTCGTTTCATTATAATTTATACCGTTTAAAATACCTGTCATTACTTGGTACATTGCTCGTATTGTGTTTCTCTTCTTTGTACAACCATTTTGGTTTTTACTAAATATATTATAAATTTCTTCAAAATTATTTAACCGGTGTTGATTTATTATTATTTTTCTATTTCTTTGGGTATTCCCATATTTTATTTAATTATAAAGATGTTCTTTACGTTTCGGAATTATATTTTTCCTTTTTCACATTTATCCTACAAACATTTAAACAACCCATTAAAAACTTAAAAATTAACAATTTACATATTAAAATCTAAAGTGATAATTACAAGGAAAAGTACATATTCAAAAACTTACATTAGTTATTTTCATTTTTTCACCTTTGTGGTGTTGTCAATAGAATTTTTTTTTATTAGATTTGAAACTTAAAATTGTAAAATACACGTTAGTACATTTACAGGTCAACAAACAAACATATACTAAAACGCGAGGCCGTTCAATTTTGTTTTCCACTCAGGTATTCGTAAAGAAAACAGGCCGTTTTTTATTTAAAATTTATGCAAAATGAATTTACAACTATCAAATTATTATAGATGTGACTTAGGTTATTTATATCGTTTTTATCATTAATTGAATTTTTATTACTTTTTATATGCCACATTTCTTTGAACAGTCTTTTATAATAATTATTTTCTATATCTAAAATTTCCGTTTAGTTAAAGTTAAAATTATGGTTGTTATTTAGTGCCAGAGCAGTAGAGTTTACATTTTGTGTATTTATGCTGTATTTGTGAGAGTAAATTCTCTTTTCTATGTATTGTTGTGATTGTCCAATGTACACCCCTTCACAGTTTTGACAGTTAATTTTGTAAATTGTATGTGTTTGTTTATTAAAATCTATTGGTTCTTTAGTTTTTGTGAACCACTTTTATTTGTGTAATTTGGGTTGCAATGGATCACCCATATCAGCGGTCATAAGCAATTTTAGTTATGGAGAAAGTTGTTGAACAAGATATACTAAACCAAAATTGATACACATATTATATTTTTCAACGGTATGTAGATGACTGCATTTTGGCAATACCTCAAAACAAAGATCAATACATATTAGAAAAATTCAATAACTATCATCAACGAATTCAATTCACATTAGAAAATGAAAATAATTCAGCAATAAATTTTCTTGACATAACGATCTCACATAAAAATGAAAAAAATGTACACAAATTGGTACTGTAAACCAACACACTGTGGAAGATATTTAAACTTTATATCACAAACGACCACAAGATACAAAATAAGTACCATTAACAACTTAGTTGACAGGTGCATAGCTTTCTCAGAAAAAAAAAACTAATATCAAACAAAATATAAATAAAATAAAGAAATGTTTTATAATAATTATCCAATTCAATTTATAGATAAATATGTAAAAAAAGATGACACAAAAGTGAAAATAAAACTAAACCAACCACAAACTTGATGACCCTTTAGCCTTTAAATGGTGGTAAAAGAAGAAAGTGTCCAAGTTCAAAATTTAAAGATGTCGATTCTTTAAGAAAAACAAATGAAAACACAATACATTTTTTAATCATAAATGTATTTTCACTTGTTTTTTTCTAAAAAAATCGACAATCTTTAAATTTTGGACTTGAACACTTTCTTCTGCGTATCATAAAAATAAAATTCAAATAAATTCGAAACACCCCGTGCTAGCTAGCCTAAAACTATATAAAAAATTTACTTCATAGATTGCGCGAAAAACGAGTTTACCCTCACCCCAAAAATTTCCCCTTCTACCAAATTTATGTGCAAACAAATATGGTATCTGACATTGGAACACGTTTTTGAAAAGCGCTTCAAGTGTCCAAGTACTGCGAATTGTGTAATTTATAGCCCTTTTTTTAATATCACCACCAAGGTGGGATCATAACCTAACTGAACTTACCTCAAACACTTGTTTTGGCATTTTGGCTGTTGAAAATTGGGTTTTTTAGTTCTTTGTTGCAGTCTAAAACAAAATTTGATCCTATGTATTAATGACGTTATTGTGTATAAGTGCTTGCAGCAATTATCTAATATACAAAAATATACAACAAGTATTTGCTTTTCGATCATTGCCTTATACAGGTTTTTATTTAATGGGATATTCTGATTGATTGGAGTTTATCAATAATTAGAATCTTATTTTACCGGGTGAAAAGTTACAAGCTGTTGATTGTATTCTGGGCCACTAGAAATGGGAAATGGGTTGCAGGCGTACCTACGCAAGAGGCCGCAGCACAGATTTATTAAACTTCGGCGAATCGTCATAGCTCATTGTCAGCCGTAGTAAAATGATCGTGATATTCTTTTTCTCGCTAGAGATCATTCTAATATCGCTATTGGTAGTATGAATAACAGATTAATAACCGATTGTCTAAACGAGTTATTGTAAACACGATTTAAAGAAGCTTGTAAAAGTAACATGAAATCCAACATTATATTTGTATTAGTGTAAAGGGAATGGTAATAAGAGTACTCATTTGATAACTAAAACCTATTCATGCTTCTTTGCTATTCATACCAAAGCATCAGATAATAGCTTTGTTCGCTGTGCGAATCAGAACTTAATTGGAAACTATTTCGGTTTTTCCAGTGCGCATGATTCAAAAAGGGATTGTAGTTTGAAATTAGTTTGATAATTTGCTCTGCGAACACATCCAAAACCGATACTACGGCCATCTGTGTCCAGCAATTGGAATTTATATGTCAGCCGTCGGAGCACACGGCGCAGTGTATCTCTCTCGTTTAGTGCGCATGAGCGAATTTAAAATCCACAAGAAATCCGTGAACTTTCTGGATTAATCACAAACTGTCACTGACTACAATTTGATACTGTGCGAACACCAAATTTTAAATTACCAACGGTCGAAATACGAAATTGTTGCACTGCGAACGCACAGCTCTTATTACGCATGCGTCGTTCAGTTGTGGATAGTTTCTGATTGCACAGCGAACAAACCTAATGTAAACTATAAATTTCAGTGACAGAGCTCATAATCAATATAAACAAGAAGAATGAAAGAAAATTTAAAAAGCTCAACAATCAAATAAAATAACAAACAAAGATTCTAAGAAACTAACGATAGTAAATGAAGTACCTATTCATCGGTAAATAGTAAATTATTGAAAAAATATTCATGTTCGGGATATTTATTAATCATCAATTCATAAAATGCCATGCGACGGTAATAATTGTCGAGTAAAAGTTCTTGCGATGTGCTAATTTTGTACGGCCGATATTTATTCTTATGGAAAAGTATTACATTCGCGAGCAATTTATCTAGATGTCATACTAGAACTTAATTCCGCTAATGCACAAACTTGAATTTCGATATCACCGACATTTCCGCTAAGACATTTTTATTTTTATTCATTAATGCAAACGTTGTTTCAAAACGTCGCACCATATTACGAATGGTAGCCCTGCTAAGAATTGATCTGTTGGGATAATTTACTGCAAATAAATCCCGTGTAACTTCCGCTCAATTGCCACCGTAGAATTGTTTCACAATAAATAGTTTTTCCTCGGGCGAATAATATTCAATTTTTTATAAAACTATTGACCGCGACCGAAGCTTACTAACCGTTACAAAATTTGAGGATCGTAGCCTAATACCTAGCAACACCTTGTTAGGGAACGAACGAAATGAATCGAACGCCAACTAAACTTAAAGTGAATTATATGTACGTCTAGGGTCGTTCCCCTCACTTCGCAGTAGACGAAATGAGGGCTACACTGAATTGATTTAAATTGAAAGGATCGATGTTGTGATAGCATTTTATAGTAGTTAGACAAGGATAAAGAGTAGGCGTGAGTGCTTGCCGTTAGACAGCGATACCATACGGATTGGAGATGGCACATCGATTATTTCCAAAAGACCACAAAACTACAAAGGTATAGGAAACGTGAAAAAAGAAAGCAAAATAAAATTTAATGGTAATAATAATAACATAATCATAATATCAGAATAAATAAATGACACAATTAAAAAAGAAAAGTGATAAAGAAAATGATAACAATGGCAATAATAATAATATAAAAAGTTAAATTAATTAAGGTAATTAACCGTAGAAATAATGCTATAGGACAATATGACAATGGATCATAAGATCATTAGGACACCATGAAGAAATGAATGAAATTACTCTTATAACAGATTATTAATAAAAAAAAAAACAAATTTAGTGGTAATAATAATAATAATTAATAATAATGATAATGATGATAATAATAAAAACACTAATGATAATGACAAAGTGATAATAATGGTAATAATGGCAATAATTATAACAATAAAATAAAGCTATAATAGTAATACCAATAGTAAATTATCGTACAGATAATAATGACAACAGTAACAGCGATCATAAAGATCATAAAGACACTCTGCAGGAAATTAAATTACTCTTGTAACAGATTTTTAATAAAAAAAAATTAGATGTAATAGCAATAGTAATAATAACACTAATGAAAATATCAGGATAATGACAAAGTGATAAGAAAGATAAAAGTGATAATAATGATAATACATGGCAATAGTACTAATGATAAAAAAAATAAAAATAAAACAAAGTGAAAGTAGTACCGCTTGTAATTATCGTAGAGGCAATAATAGTAATGTAACCGCGGTCATAATAAAAGTACAACAATTAAGGTAAGAGTAAAATACAATTAAAAATAAAAGTGATGATTATATGGACTAATTATAAAAAATTATTAGGTGAATTTATGAATTAAAAATTCATGTAGGGAATAAAATCCATTCACCATCAATAGATCACACACTTGGCGTTGAAAACGTACACGTGGAAGATTTTTCAGATGTTTTGGGAGTTTGTTGTATACTTTAATAGCGAGAACCTCTGGAGACTGCTGAAATAAAGTTAATCTAGACTTGGGCAACGCTAAGTCATTTCTACATCTAGTAAAGTAGTCGTGTATGTCTTTGTTAAGTTGAAATTTATTAATATTGTCATAGGCATGAAGTGCAAGGTTAAGAATTAAGATGCAAGGTTAAGAATTAAGATGCAAGGTAAAGTTAATAATTTATAACGAATAAAAACTTATTGACAAGACTCGAAAGCTTTTAAACCAATTAAACAACAAGCAATCCGTTTCTGACAGATGAAAATGTCTTTAGCCAGGACTGAATTGCTCCAAAATATAATTCCATAGCTAAGCCTACTAAAAATGTAAGCATGATATACATTATGTAAGTGCTCGCGAGTTAACACTGATTTTAAATTACGGATTAAAAAACACAAAGTATTTAACGTGGGAAGCAAAACAAAGTACTTTCCAATTCAAATGTTCATCAACCCAAACTCCCAGAAATTTAATTTGTTCGGATCTGGTAAGTGGCTTATTATTAAGTGAGAGATTTAAGTAAAAGTCATGTGTAGGCAGAAGCTGGTAAGGATGAAATCGTAAGTAAAAACTTTTATTTTCATTGACATGAAGTTTATTGATTGCAAACCATAATGATGTGTCTTCCAACAAACCATTGCAAGTATTACCCAACCTGTGAGCATCTGTGTCGGCAATTACCGGGGCAACATCGTCTGCATACATAGTAATGGACGCTTTGTCAATATTTAAGGGCAAATCATTAAGATAAAGTAAGAAAAGCACTGGTCCCACTGGTCCCAAAATGGAACCTTGAGAACTCCCACATCATTAGGTAAAATCTCTGATACAAAATTATTAATGGAGTTGTTACTCTTGTACGAGGTATTAACATATTGCGTTCGGTCTAGCAAGAATGACTCTATCCAATGTAAGGCTTTCCCCCTGATACCGTAAGCAGGTAGTTTATTTAAGAGAGCATTATGACAAACACAGTCAAAAGCTTTACTTATGTCAAAGAAAATACCCACAGGATAAGAACCCCTGGGCATATCCGCCCAGCAGAACAGCATGCGTATTTCTCGACTTTGTTAACTAATAAAAATAATATTTTTCATCCTTCTTTGATCATATTACGGCAATCCACACGTCGAAAGTGCGCTCTTGCTATATTATATTCACCTCATGAAGAGCAGCTCGCATCGGTCGCACGAGTCCACATTTCTAAGCTTCTAGCAGTTAAATATTTAACTACGCAACATTTGACTGCTAGCTTAGAGATTGTTCAGCGAGGACACTTAACACTTCGAAAAAGCACTCAAAAATATTTTGAATTAAGCCCATTTATAGAAACCTTTATTCTCAAAGTTTATTTTCTTGCTTCAAATAGACACATAATTCCACTATTAATTTGTCTTCACAACAACTTCTGCCGAATTGCTGAATACACCCACAACAAAGTTAACGATGGGTCATTCTGTTTTTAGTACTTCTTTTATGAGGTGACCTCGATTCGGTTTTGGCAAAACGTGTGCTTTAGTCTAATGTCATTACCGATCATCTCCTTTTATTCTTTTATTCCGTAGAATATCTTTTTACTTTTATCTCTTACAGCCTCGTTCGTATTATACTATGTTTCAGTATAAACGCCTCCAATAAAGGCGACGGAACAAATTCACTTTGCCAGCGGTGTAATCGTCCCACGAAGGCAATTTATTACGAATGCCCGTCGTTTTTTCCGCTTGTCATATCGATTATCCAAACAGCGGACGTTAAGAGGCTATTCCTCCAATTCGTCGAGATAATAAAATATCACACATCATAAAGCCAAATCGAAAATATGATGGCATAGAAAAACCTAGAGTTAGAGTATCCGCCACAGATCATACAATCACAGCTGAAATTCGCATATTTTTCAATACTCACTCTTTAAACTAATGTATAAAATGTACCTAAAGTTCGTAATAAATAATTTGCTTATATATTCATTGGCAAGCCAGGAAATTGTAATAGTTATTTATGAAACAGTGCACGAAATGGGCTTCCTGCCCCCTAACGCAATTAATATCTACCCAGTAAACATTTCTATGTCTCAGGAACGTTCCAGAAACAAACTTTTTAGGTTTCTGCAATATCCATGAAACTGCTAAGGTCCGCCCCAGTTTATATTTTGTTTGTAACATAGCGAAAGAAACGCTTCTGTGGGGATGTCTGTGACACAAGACATTGGGGATGATGCAAGTATAACGTTTGTTTATTGCAACTAAGTGCTATTTGCATCGACACGTTAATCAATAAATTTCAATTGACATGAATATGTGACTCCATTATACTAAAAATAAAATGTTACATTTTAAGCGTCAATTAAAATGAATATAAGATTAACGTGTCGGTGTAAACAAGCCTCATAAAATGAAAACATTAACGTCTAAAAAAGGATTTCTATTGTCAATATTAAAGTTTTTAGTGCAAACATAATACCTTCAAAATACAAATACTATTTTTTTAGTTAAGTTTAGACCTTTGGTAACGTAAATTACTTTGCCGAAGCCAGTTGGCTATAACCAATTGAAAATGGCACATGGAAGAAAAACAATTTTGGACGGATACTGTAACAATTATTAATAATTAATTATTACAGATAATTAGGTGCACAGAAATAATTTCACCAAACATAACTATCTTTCAATATGTCTATACTTTTAACCTTTCCGATTTCATATCATTTACAATTTACAAACGCAGCAGGGAATTCCTCTATAACTCGTAAACAGTGACAGATAGGAATCAGGGATTATAAATTATATACAGGGTGTATCAAATAAAAAAGTAAATTTTGCTTGGGTGTTAACTACACGACATATAAAGCACAAACCCACCAAAACCGGATTTCATTATTAAAGAATAAAAATAAGTAAAATTTAAAGCCAAAAATTCTTTAGTCCGGGCCTGATGCAAGGAAACATCATGTTAAGCACCCGCTAAACGTGTTATTATGTATAAATACATGGCACTCATTTAGTATTATTCTTAATAGTATGCCGTAAGTCCATTTAACGTCATTCTGAATAAATAAAGGCCAATCGGCCAGTGTGCCCTTGTAAAAATAGCAAAACTGAGGAATTTTAAATTTCTTCTTTTTATAAAATAAACATTCTTTTTTTGTTAAGAGCATTCTACGTAAGTCTACAAAGTATTATTTTTAATATCCTGATAAGACGTTCGAGTTTCACCGGATATGCGACTTCAGTAGTTACAAGAAACGTAAATATTTTTCTTTTGCTTTGTCGAATCGAGAGTTAGTTGGTAATAAACGGTACCACATGAATCTGAGTTATTTCTTTTAGATTTATTAATCATATAACGCAAAATGAATTGAATCGAATTACACAGAAATAAATGTAGATACAGAAAATTTGCAAACACGCCTTTTCACTGTGATGTCGCGCGAACATGAATCTATACATTCCCGCGCTTTTGCCGATGCATCAAGCTTCGATTTCCTTTATATGAAATCATGATGGTGCTGAAAAGGATCGTTTTTTCCAGGCGGGAAGAATTTAAATAAAATGTTCGAAGTGGCTTGCACTCCAAGCGGCGATCCACACAAAACTAACAGCGATAATGGCTGAATGATAGTGGTAAGTGCGGGTATACTCGGGACAGCATTTAGGTTGGGCACAGGTGCGGCTCTAGCCCACGGCATTTATAAAATATTTTTTTCGTTAATGCTTACAGATACCCCCTGGCATTAAGACTTTTTGATTGTATATGATTACAGCTGCTACATATTATTATATTTACCTCTATATCTGATACATCCTGTATAATATAATATATATAATATTCCGATTTGTACAGAGTGTTTTGTAACCTGGATTTTTTAAATACACTAACCCCAATATTACTGCAATTTTAAAAGCGCCAATAAATTTAAAAAAAATAAGATATCTAACAATAAGATTTTCCAAAAATTATGTGGCTTGGACTGTTTGAGAAAAGCCGTTGTAACTTAATTACCACTAAGAATAAATGAACCAAATTTTCAAATATCTTAGAACGGACCTACTTACACCTGCAGGTATGTTTATAGGTGTGTTGTAATATACTGAGTGTTCGTCACTAAAGAGCAAACTTAGTCAATTTCAAATGGGTGTTACATTACATTATTCTCAATCTTCTTTTTTTAATAGAACACCCTGTATATATTTACATCATTGCTGTTAACAAGTGCTTTGATTTTTGTTAGGCATGCCCTATGTCTATCTCTTCTACTTTTCGAGTTATTACAGTTTTTATTAATTTTTCATTGTAAGAGTTATATGTATTTGTAATCTTAGTAGGAGACGATTGTAAAAATGAAGACCAGAAAATAAATATTCAATATAAAATGACAAAAAAATCAAATCATAAACAAATAAACATAAGTAAACAACAATAATCCTCGCCAAATAGTACATAAAAAAATAATTATAACACCACATTTTCGATATAATCAAAAGTTATACAAAGTTAGTTAATAGTTAACTCTATCACCAAAAGTCGTTTTTATATTAATCAGAATTCCTTCACGGACACTGGAAAATGCATTTCTAATCCGAACCTGCATATCATCTGCAGTTGTTGGAGGCTGTCGGTAAACAAATTCCTTGACATATTCCCACAGAAAAAACTCAAGTTGAATGAGCTGGTGCTCCATCATATTGGCACCACATTTGCTCTTTTATATTAAGAAGTAAAGAAAGTGCAAATGACGTGCTCCCGTAAGATTACCATAAAAAAGTGTGGCCCTAAAGATCTGTTGCCAATAATGCCTCCCCATATGTTAACCGACCACCGGTGCTGATAATCTACTGTCCTGATAGCATGCGCATTAACTGTGTCATTATAATGAAAATTATGACGGTTAACGTAATAATTCTTGTGGAAGGTAGCTTCATCAGTCAATAAAATTTTATTCAAGAACCCTACTTCTCTACCAAAACCATCTAATCGCATATTAAAATACCGTCCTATAAACTAACTAACCGCTATAAATGCCCATCAAAATTTATGATGATAATTTAAGTCAACTACTTTACAAACATCGTCTAGTTTGACATGCGATATTCTCAAACATCATATAAGCGACAGGAAAATTCGTGATCCGCATATCGTTCTACAAACAAGGAAGACGGAAACCAAATCGTTCAGCCAAACAAGAGGGATTCTGTATGTGTTCGACTTAAATGTCATTCAAACAATGCATTTACATATATACGCTCTATATATTATATACACAACGCATGCCTGTATTATGTTATAGATATACCGATCGTTGAGACAGTGAATTCTTTAAGGCACATTTATGTAATTTTAGATAGGTCATTTAATTTAGAAGTTGAATACATTTATCAAGGTGAGCGGGCGTTTATTATTACCGGATTCCCCTTCTCCGTATCGTACGATCGCCTTCTCCCCACTCCTCAGACATGACATACCTATCCTAATAATATTATCCGCCTTACCACATCTTACAATCGATTATTTACTACGAGAAATTTGCATGTCCTATATTATTTATATGCTAATAGCCATATGCATGACACTATTTTTAATCCAGTTCCGTTATCGCCAACAACAGTTGATAACTCATGCAAGTTCCATCTGCTTATTTGAATTTCAGGAAACTAGCTGTTTTAATTTAACAATCCTAATTATTAAATTAATGTAATTCTGCTTTTAACTGTAATAATTAGGAGTAATTTTTCCGAAGAAAAATTTTTCTCTTCACGCAGGATTCGAACCTACATCCTCTCGCTTGCCGGGCGGATGCTTTACCAATTAAGCTATTAGAGGACAAGGTTCGAGCGCTCTTACCGAAACTATGTCGATATTAGATCTAGAAAGGCCGGCAGTACGGCAAATATGCAAAGATTGCAAGCTTTTTACAGTGAGGAAATAAGAAATTAATGTATTTCTGATTTTAACTGTAATAATTAGGAGTAATTTTTCCCAAGAAAAAATTTTCTCCTCACACAGGATTCGAACCTACATCCTCCCGCTTGCCGGACGGGTGCTTTACCAATTAAGCTATTGCTTAATTTCTCACTGTAAGAAACTTGCAATCGTTGCATATTTGCCGTACTGCCGGCCTTTCAAGATCTAATATCGACGTATGTTCGGTTAAACGCTCAAATTATCATCCTCTACTAGTTTAATTGGTAAAGCACCGCCCGGCAAGCGGGAGGATGTAGGTTCGAATCCTGCGTGAAGAGAAAAAATTTTCTTGGGAAAAATTACCCCTAATTATTACAGTTAAAAGCAGAAATACATTAATTTGTTATTTTCTCACTGTAAAAAACTTACAATCTTTGAATACTAATTATTGTTTTACATAATCTTCAGGCTCCCTTTGTTTTTAAAGACCAGTACTACTGTTTCAAATAGTATCACAAGCAAGGGGCAATCATTTTTAGAGACAAATAAAATAGAACAAGCTTAAAAAATACCCAGCAGTGTTAATGGTATACCACCAATACCGAAAAGCTGATCCTCCGTTGGAGCCTTCCAAACGTGCATTTCTGTTAGTACACCCAAAATTAACACACTTTTTTTTGTCCATGGGCGGGTGTAAACCTGAAGAGGCAACTCGACCAGAAAGACCTATTGTGCCCCTATGTGTCATTTCCTCTCACTCAGGTTGCACCCTGATCATAAAAGTTAGCAATCTAGCTGTGAGTTAATTTACCGACTCAGAGTTCATCCAACCGATGGACCCCAAAGTGCGTCTGCCTCTCCCAATCCACTGCCGGGCAGTTGACAAGAAGGTGAGCTGGAGTTTCCTCCGCACTCCCACACTTCCTGCACAGGGGACAGTTCACTAACCCCATGCGGTACATGTATTATTTATTTAGTGTGCAGTGCCCAATTAAGATTCCTGTGAATAATCTCAATCTGTCCCTGCTCATAAAGACTGCCTGACGGAGTCTTCCCTCATTCGGTTGAAGTCCTAGGGATTTACAGTGTCTAGCGCCGACAAGTCCATTCCAAAAGAAACAGTGCCTGGCAGCAAGTTGAGACCTGACAAATGTTTTGTTGCTGCTATATGAGCTACCACACGTGTGTCAGCTATTTCATTGCCTCTGATCTCAGAGTGACCTGGTACCCATCTCCATGTAACATTTATATGTTCCGCCAGCTATTTAAGTTTTTCAGTGGCACCCCAGTACCACCTCAAAGTCAAACCTAACAGCCCGCAAAGCTTTGAGGGAAGCCTGGAAAATGATGGGGGAGGCCCCTAGGCTAAAAGCTTTGCTGTCCCGCTCTCCGTACCTCCAGATTCCAATGCCCGTGCCATTACGCGTTTTAGAGGCATCGACGAACCAACGGGATTGACGCCGATTTGGTCTGCGGATGTACGGTATTGCAGTTTCCCTGCTGCAGATATCTACGCTGTATTCCCCAGAGAAGCTGAAAACGGGCGAGATTTTATCTACCTATTCTTTGGACTTTACGCACTATAGCACTTATAGCGCACTTATAACATAGCCTAGATTTGCTTTACACCACGAGACTAGCGAGGCGTATGTTATGCAGGGCACTATAACTTTCTTGTACCGCCAGTGTACCATTGAAGGATTTCCTAATGGCTTTGTCCGTCACATGCTCTAGCCAAAGCTGAGTCCCTTTGGTGCTTGTCAATTATCTTCTCAAGAGTTTCCATATAGGACGGCTTCCCCTGTTTAGGAATGAATACCACCCTGGCGTCTCTCCAGCTGTTTGGCGTGTAACCCATGGCTAAGCTTGCCCTTAGGAAGGTATATAAAACTGGGGATAGTACCGCCCTGTAGTAACAATGGCGGGAAAAATGCCGTCCAAACCAGCCGATTTGAAGGGTTGAAAGGATTCAATTGCCCCATAGTATCCTAGAAACCTGAATTGTTTTACGCGCTAGGTTCCAATTCTCTCTCCTGCTCTCGAGGCAGGTGTCTGTGAAAATATCAGTCTCTTAGATTCCCCCTCAAACTGAGTTTGAATGATCTCAGAGCCCGGGAAGTGCACCTCAAGGAGGTGCTGCGGAACCTGCTTCTCTCTCTCGGCTATGTTGCCGACAGAGACTGTTCAGAGACCCTATTCGGATAGGTCCCTCTTTTGCAAGAACTCTTCAAATTCTGGAGCATTCAGGGACACCTTCTACTTCTTGACAGAATTTTTCCACGACTCTCGTTTCGCCTTTCTCAAGGCGCAATTGAATCTGGTCAGAGGCGCTCTATGTTCGTCCCATAAACCGGATCTTCTCACTTTATTATAAAGTTTTCTGGTAGCCGTCAGGTTAGACAACTCCCTCGTCCGCCAAGATGTTTCTCGGTTAGTTGGCCTTGACTTTAATGGGGCAGGTAAAATTAACCACTTTTCTTAAAGCTTCTTTCATTAGCGTGTGCAGTGAGATAGAAATACTACATAGAGAAAAAAATGTGTTTATTCTTATACCGATTATGTTATGATTTACAACACAAACTGAAAATAATTATTGTGACAACGAGCTATTGTAGATACTATGAAATTCTAATGAACCCTCCATGCTCTCACAACTTCAATTTTGTTATAAATATGATTGCATAGAAATACCAAAACATTGTGCTACAACTCTAAAAATGCTGCAAGTCAACCACCAACTTAAGGTTATTAACACAATACGTGTTAAAACTAATTTAAGTTAAAATTACAACAGTCTAATTATTATAGCAGAGCAACAATAACATAACAATAAAATTAAATATAACTTGCATATTGTAGGCAAATTACCACCATTAAGAGTGTTTGAATAACTACCACTGATATTCACCCAAAATTTTCCTATAAATCCCTTTTGACATATTCAAACGCCCCTGCTTTTTCAATAGCCGGAACATTTCAAAGAATTTTAAAACATACCTACCTATTTTATTGAAAAAACATTTTGTGTTGTTTGAACCATTTCCTCAAAGGTTCGATTAATTGCTTAGCTGCTTCTCATTTAAATTATTGAGGTTATATTTGTCGGTACAATCCATTTATCGTCAAATTTTTAGATACATACATAATATTATTTAAAAACCACTTTCGCATACGTAACTGAAAAAAAATATTAAGTACGTGTATAGTATCGCTGGAGAAATGTACTGAAAGTGCTGTTAGTAGATTGGCAATATGATACGTGCGCGTATTAAGTTTGGACGCGATTGGACAGGAATACATGACGTAACAGACGATCTCAACAACTACCACACAGATGGCCTATTACGGTGATTTATGTGAAAGGAAATTTGCTCAGTCCATAGCGTTTATTATCTGTGGTGTTTTTTAAAATGGCACTTAAGATATAATTTTCAATGATTCATAGAGGATATTTACATAAGAGAAGGATAACTTGTGTTAAATATCAAATAATAGTATTGATATATATTAGATAAGTATAATAATAAAATAACACCAAAGTCATAAAACCGTAGCAATGAAATATTTATGAGAAGATTATTGATCCATTTCATAATAATATTCCAATAATATTCAGGAATATAGCGCAAATGATGCGTTTCACGTGTTGGGTATATAACATAAACGACTAATGGGATTGAAAGATGTTATTACCGTCGCCAATGTTATGTGAATTTCACAGCAGTCATTGAACGTGCTGTGAACAAAGATTTCGTAAAATTAATGTTTATAAACTGAATAAAACCAGTAATCTTATCAATTATTTAATTCTAGAGAGAGAAATTTGGCTAACTAGTTAACTAATAAACTATTTTAATTAACTGTTTAAACTTATACATAAGCACTGTAATGATCGTATAACTATGAATGAACAGGCTGATTATCAGTTAGAACAAAGAATGAAAAGAAAAGAAAGATGCCTTCAATACTAGGTAGGTAACTTCTTAGAAATTGCATCATAAATCTAAATATGGGGACGCAACAATAGTATTTCTAGAGACTCCATGGTAAACGCTTACACAAATATTTATAAGTTATGGGCAGCTATAGATCTAGCGTTATTTGGAGACTAAATTGTAGTTCATATCTCTAACATCCAAGACTTTACCATCGGATACTCCATATAAGGAAATGCATTAACGCGGGCTATGAGAACCTGCCCAACAGCAGCTATTGAAGTAGTATTGAATCTTGCCCCCTCCAACGTAGTAGTAGAGGGTGTGGCGAAAAGAACCGCACTAAGAATGGTCAAGGAAGGAATGATTAGGCATAGGCCTCAATCTCCTGACGGTGATCAAGGAGAGGGATTGTTAAAAAAATTTAGCTTGTGTGAAAGGAATTCACCATAAAGCTAAGTAACAGGAGCGAGTGGGATCATAACACCCATCTTGGAACTTGAATAGAAATGCCATCAAATGGTACACTGATGGCTCCAAAACGGCAGAAGAACCTGGAATAGGAATATATGGGCCTAGAACTACATATTCGAAAGCTTGGGAAAATACCCAAGTATATTTCAGGCGGAAATACACGCATTGGAGATGTGTTCAGTTCATTATGGAAAGGAACTATCGGAAGCCGGAGATTATCATCGTGTCTGATAGTCAAGCAGCTATCAAGGCGCTGAACTCATATGAAATCAGCTCCAAGATGTCTGGAATGCTAGGGAAACTAAATGAGCTAGGCAAAAGAAATAAAGGTAACCCTCCTTGGGTTCGGGCCCACACAGGAGTGAATGAACGAAATAACGGATAACCTAGCAAAAAAAGGGGCTGGAATGCCTTTCGTAGGGCCTGAACCCTTTTGCGGGTTAAGTGGCAGTACAATACTGAAGAAACTAAAAATGGAAATGGAGCAGAGAAAAATCCAGTTACTGGGAAAATCTCCAGGGAATGAGGCAAAGTAAATTCTTTCTGGGAACTTATAACCAGAAGAGGTTTCAGAATGCATCAACCTGAGTAAGACAATGTTCGCATATTAACAGGAATACTTTCAGGCCCATTGTAGACTGAAAGGACACCTGAGTATGCTTTGGATTGGAAAAAGATCCTGAAATGCAGATTTTGTGGGGAACAGGATGAAACATCCATCCATCTCCTCTCAAACTGCGTAGCACTGTGCAACCCGAAGGCATTGTACCTGGGTGCATGTGAAATCGAAGAGGGAGACTTACCTAGACTGGGGCCCTCTGACATCCCACACTTTTTAAAAGGAATAGGATTGGAAGGCCAGCTGTAAAGCAGCAAGAATAGGGGACATAATAGATCTTTTAGGTCGCAGTGTAACACCACCCTTCTATTACATACATACATACATACATACATAAGGAAATGCATATTATCTATTTAAGCAGACAGCTTCAAAATTAAATCTTATCACATATGTTGCCAGGAACTTTTTTCCATAAAATTGAATAGTGGTTTATTCCGCAAATATATTTCAACTGCTATGCATACATTTCTTGCTTTTAATGAATACTCATAGTATCCAGTTTGTCAAACTCACAGCACGTTACATAAAATAATATTGGCATTATTAAACAAAAAAAGAAAACAAAACACACGTAACAATTACTATCAAATATAAATATTTTATTGACAAGAAAAAATCTTTAATCTTTATTACAAAAGCTCAAAATGGCTGTGAGATATAAAAGCATCTTGAATAGACACTGTTGAACTCATCGTAAATACAAAATCAATTTATATACACTAATCTTCATAGATTAACAGAAATGATCTCTGGTTGTTCTACCGGCCGCCTTTGTTCTCTTTCCTATACTGTCTTTCCCGCTTTCTAGACGCGCCCGGCTTCGTCGACGCCAATTGACGCCTGATCGAATTACGCGTTGTTCATCTCCCTTTCTCCTACATGGCTGATGACGTTGTATTTTTCCTCGTAGCCCGGTCCGCCCATGTTACAAAACTAATTTGAACGCGAATAAGTCCATAATATAATTACACGTAGCTTCTACAGATAATAATTTCAATCAATTATGGCTTCGACAACCGCAGCATCAGTAAAAGGAGACGCCGGGTCGGTTTTTAAGCTTCCCAATAGTAACAGCTGAAATAACCATGTAGTGGAACCCAAGGGAGATTAAGATAAATATCGTGTACCCACAATTATTTCGCAAATTGTTGTTTGTATTGCTGCATTAGGAAAAGTTGAGTTAGATCAACACGCAATATATTCAACGAAATTAGTTTTAAATTGTTTAAACAATATGTGAAGCTGAATCAACTATTAACAATGGGATGGCTAGGTCAGCATATTGTCGATCGAACTGAAAAAAAATTGAGGTCATTCTTGAAGCCAAAAAAAAACAGATACGTGTGTGCGGGTTTTTGGCAAATAAGATCATTAGCTGATAAAAAAACATGAAGCGAACATTTAGCTATAATAAACTGAAAAAATGAAAAAAAAACTGCATGGCTGCACTTATATAACATTAGTAAATTGTAGTACCAAACAGACGGGGCCCCTGGTCTAATGGATAGCGCGCTCGATTTCTAAAGGTAAAGTCTGTATTTCAAGGCTGTTGTTTTGTCTATTTTTTTGATCATAATATATAAATTATTATTAAATTTACTTTTTGCATTTGAATTTAAGTTGTTGCGGCACATGAATTAAAATTCAATAAAAAACAGAATCACAATCACGGTGCAATAATTTATAAAATTTTCATATTATTAAAATTACGTATGTAATACCAAGTATTTTCGATTTTTATCCATTTTACTCATTAATTTATTTATTGCGATAATTTTTTATAATGAATGTTTCCTATTTTGAATGACTTATTATTGATTTTTAATGCGTGCCCAATTTATATATGCAACAATTTAAATTTAAATGCAAAAATTAAATTTAATAATTATTTATGTACTATTAAAGAAAAGGTCGAACTCCAGACTTTGTCTTTAGAAATCGAGTGCGCCATCTACTGGACCAGACGGCCCGTCTGTTTGGTACAACAATTTACTCATGTTATACCGAATTCCTTTTTTTTTCTATTACGCATACAATTTCCCAATGTGTAAAGTTAAAAAACAAATTGTCAATGCATTAGTAACTGGCAAGTAAACAACCAGATATACACCAAAAACTAGTTATTATTTTGTTTTAAAGGTTGATTTGACGTATGACACAATTTTATTTGTTTATTTAGTATTTTTTATTACTTATTGCATTATTATATAAGATATTTGAAACTCGTAATAAACGTTATTAGTTGAATAACTAAAATAATTGTCTCTTCATTTATTTTTTTAATTTTTTTATTATTTTTTTTTTATTAGATAATAATTGTCTTTTCATAGACTGAAAGCCAATAACCTGTGGCATCCCAACTTTAGAGTGGGAGGGCACACTTATACTGCGGGCACGATGCTGGACGGGCCATTGCTGCAAATGTCCGCGGACAGCATGGCACCCGAAATTATTTTCACTGAAAAGGTGAAAATCTCCATACCGAACAGAGACCAGACAAGTAGTGAGCTCACTGCTATGGATAACTGGTTCACGGACTGATCCAAATCCAGCCACGGTACAGGAGCCAGTATTTGAGGGCCCAACCCTAATCAAAGGGTAGCCCTAAGCCTGGGGAAGCATACAACGGTCTTCCCGTCAGAGGTATTCGCCCTTGCAGGCTGTGCAGAAATGATTGCAAAAGGGGGCTACGTGAGGAGGAAAATTAATATAATGACTGACAGCCCGGCTGTCATCAAGGTAGTCTCGAACCCCGTAACTAGGTCAAAACTAGTTAGAGACTGCAAACAATCCCTCAATACACTGGCACTAGACTACATGGTGTCTCTAATTTGGGTGCCGGGACGTGAGGATGTAAAGGGCAACGTAATAGCCGACGAACTAACCAAGGAGGGCTCTAAAAGACTTCATGGGTCCAGACTCCGTATGTGAGATTACTAAGGATTCCGCAAGAAGGGAGATCTGGACGCGGTTATATAAAGAAAGTACAAAGAAATGGAAGTCGACTGAAGCCAAAGCGCTAATAGGGGATGGGAATGCTAGATTCTCTGATGACCTACTCAGGCGCAGCAAGAAAGAAACTAAAATCATTACTGGGTTGGTAACTGAACACTGTCCCCTGAAAAAGCATCTATGCAACATAGACGGAGTAAACGAACCGTGCTGCAGAAGATGCGAACTACAGGAGGAAAATTAAAGCAGAAATATTTCGGGAGAGATCTATTGGAGCCCTCGAGGGTTCTCAAGTTTCCACTGGGCAAGATACTTGGGTTTATAGAGAACCACAAGCCGTTTGAGTGGAAATAGAGACTTAATAGGGACGATACAATGAGCACTAGCTCAAGTACCGGACTTTAGGTGCTCACCCTAACATAATGAAATGAAATGAATGAATTGTGTTTTCAGTAACTTAAAAAAATATGTAGATATTAAACCAATTTATTCTCCTAAAATATAATCGAATGTTTGAAGCAGCCAACAAGCTCTAGCACAGTGACTATCACTAGTAGAAGCTTAATAAGACATACAATATATACCAATGTTGTCGATACAACCGAAAAACTATTTGTTTACAAGTTTGAAATTATTTATGAACGAGAAGTATGCACATATTGGAGGACTTCTGAAGAGTTCCTGGAAGAAGTTTTAGTTAACCTAGTTGAAATAGTTAATCGTGACAAACAATATTAGAGAGTCTCGTATAAACCATTGGAACAATTACGATGATGAGGAATTTGTTTACGAATTTAGATTATCAAAGCAGTATTCAGTGGTTACTAAAAAGAATTGAAAATACATTAAATTTTCAGCAAAATGAACATACTTTTGACAACAGCGCCAAGAGTGCGGGAAATATTTTAAAATAAACCATAACCCTACATTAATTAGTAATGCTCTGGAATATTCCTACATTTCATTATTGTAAATTATTTTTTATGTGAATTGTTATTTATTTATCATTATGTAATAAATGATGCGTTGTTTGTAAATGTATACGTAAATTATTTCTAAAACAAGCACGCGTTGCAATATTTTTAAGGACTTTTTGAAAACGCTGTCAACAGTATTCTTGCATATTCTGATGGATGTTCTAAACATAGTGAAATGAATATATCATCTAAGGATATTCCTTTGACGGACATTTTCTCAGTTTAAAGACTATTTCAGAATTATTCCGAATATTCTAAGATTCAATCTAAGAGCATCCTAATATTCTTAGAATATTCTAGCAATATTATTTTGCTATTCTGGGGCTATGGATCGGCCGTAGATAATTTACCACTAAAAATATTACAGCGTTGTTTCATGGTTCTTAAAAAAAACCAATCAGAATTAAATCTTATTCCCGTTATTTTCACTTGGGACTCGTTTGTAATAACATGTGGAGATGCAATTTTTATCGTTCATATACAGATAGTGAGAGTGCGTGATCATAATGAAAATCACTAATATTACAGTGTAGTGAGATGACAAGTCCGCGATTTTGAGAATCGAGTAACTCGCGCTCGATTGGTTAAAGAATCCAGTACATACTCGAGTACAGTCCAACAAATATCTCGTGACAGTAGTGAGTCATTGTGCGCACATTATACTGGAGTGGGGGAGCGCATACGATGGCCGGTTTACACTATATATGCTTTTGCGACTGCGCAACTGTCCCGAACGATTTTTCGAGCTGAATGTATACTTGATTCTAGTACTCGAGTTTCCAGACTCGATTCTAACGCTCGAATAGACAGGTTCTAGTACGTAGATTCACTCACCAATTCGAGTATGTGTAATGGAAAAATATTTGTATGTATTGCAAAAGCATTCATAAAAATGAATGGATTTATAAAGGTATTATTTTAAAAAGATTTATTAGGTGGTTAAAATATAATTGTTGGCCGATAGTATTTTATATAGGTATACATTTCTCAATTTACTATGTGTACAAGATAAGTCAACTTGGTATACAATACATATACTAACACATATCATGCATTAAACAGAAAGGAAACAAAATTATTAAACGTCACAATTTAACAGCTTATTTTTTGAAATGGTTTATCGGAAACATGTTATTTTTAATTTAATTGAAATACATATAGTATTGGCGTACCTAGTTAATAATATTTCAATAATAATAAATAAAATGTAAATATTTAGTTTTTTTATTTAAATATTTTATGGAGGTACGTAATATGACGTGCTTACATTACACATTATTTTTGTAAACTATTTTAAAATGTATATGAATGGTCTAATTGACAATAGCAAAGATACATTATCGGTCCAAAGAAATATTATAATAATAAATTTTGATATTCATATTCATATTATTTAAGCAATTGCAAGACTAATAAAGGTCGAAACGTTTTGCAATATATAATACTCGTAGTTTAAATCAAACCAGATACAAATTCGACAAAACCAATTATTCAATAATAATAAACAGAAGACAGACATTACATTCTAGACATCTAAAGACTTGTCTGAGTGAATACCTCATCATGCAAGTTATAAGTACGTAACATACATACTGCTATGGATAAGCAACCCATGTTTGCTGAGTGTATTTTGAGTTGCATATTTTGTTTTGTTTACTCTGTTCAGCCATTAATCAATGTTCCGAGAATTTTCACAATAATGTTTATTTTATTTAAATTTTAGTTAAAGAGTTTATTGTATGATTTATTTAATTGTGTTTTTTTTTTTTAATTAATTCCGTTCTTTTATTTGTCTAGCGTTTGCTAGTTTGATTTAATGCTTATTCGCGTTTGCGTTGTACGTTTTTGAGGGAGGGTTTTCGTAAGTATAACGATTGTAGAGTTTTGTCAGGCAATTCCTTGTTCGACTATTAACGTGAGTAGACGTGCTTTTGTAAATCATTGTTGCCATTTTGTAATTCATTTGATATTGAGGTTTGATTTCTGTTAAAAAATAGCCAATCAAGGAATTTTTTCGTAATAGTTGTTAGTATATTGAAGTGTGCACGTTATAGATATAAGATCAATTATTATTTTTGTTCGGGAAGATATGTTTTTAGTTATTATTCTCTTTTTTTTTTATTTTAAAGAGTTAATTTTTCCGTTATTAAATTTTGCTGATTCATTTTTATGTTATCAATCACCTCGGTTGGGTGAGTAGAAGCATTGTTCTTGCTTTTAGTTATTTTTAGTAATTTTCTAGAAATTGTCCACGCGTTTATTTTAATATGAAACCACGTGGATTGAAATTGAAAGATTTAGGATTATCTTCCTGAACAAACAAATCTTTTGCTTTGTATAGGAAATAGCATTGCTCCATTGTAATTTTGAAAACAAGTGCAGTTTTTATTTTAGGCCAGAACCTTCAGTTCACGGTTTTTTCCTGCACTATTTGTAATTCAACACTTTTGTATAATAAATTGGATTGTTAATTAGCTTCTTTGGGTTAAAAAATTCTGTTCTTTTATTTTAAATTAAACTTTTTCATTTTTTCGGGTATTTAAGAAAGTCAGATTTCATTCACTCACAAATTATTTTTCGTGGTTAGATTCAAGTTTTAATTCGCGAGGGTAACTCTGAGGTTAATAGTTCTTTTGCGCCCTTTAAAATGTTATTCGTTGAGCTAGCTAATTTTATTTCTTTTTTTCATTTTAAAATCTATTTTGCATTTTCAAGTCAATCAGTACATAGCAATACGTAAGGTAAAGTCAGGTAAGTGTGCAGTAAAAATTACATAGTGCGAAGAAAATGTAACACTGTTCACATAATAAGACATTTTGATAAATTTTACACATAGAAGTACGTAATATATGCCCAGTTGTAAGCATTCAATAGATACGCCTTTTATAATTATCAACGGTTCACTAGAAACAAAAAAATTTTAAACACTGTCAATACTACACACTTACCTAGCAAAATGGGGCAAGTGTGTAATCCTTTCGTATTTTATATATTAATAGCATTATCCTTTAGTTCGGCCAAGGGTGTAATACTAAACCGATGCCTGTTTAATAAGGTATGATATATTCACAAAATATAATATATTACACGTTAGGAGATGGGAACTTTTATTTGTAAAACTAGTATGAAGCTTAGTACATTAGTATTATAACAAGAGGATGTCCGCATTTCAATTTTAAAAATAAATATAGCCAAACTACACACTTGCCCCGGTTACACACTTACCTGACTTTACCTTATACGTTTTTGACGAGTATTTATATGACGATGTGCATTACCCGTACTGCTATGGTTTGACAACCCATTTATCATATTGACGTGAGTAGACGTATTTTTGTATATCATTGTTGCTATTTTGTAATTGATTTGATATTGAAATTTAATTCCCTAAAAATTTAGTCAATCAAGAATTTCTTTTCGTAATAATTGTTGATATATTGAAACGTGCACTTTTTGGATATACGATCAATTATTATTTTTGGATTGGGAAGATATATTTTTAGTTTTTATTCTCTCATTAGATTTTAAAGAGTTAATTTTCCGTTATTCATTTTTGCTGTTTCATTTTTATTTTTCAATCACCTCGATTGGGTGAGTAGAAGCACTGTTTTTGCATTTAATTTTTTTCTTTTTTGTAAATTTCTAGTAATAGTTCACGCTTAGTTTATTTTAATTTAAAACCACATGGATTGAAATTGAAATATTTTGGATAATCTTCCTGAACAAACAAAACTTTTGCTTTGCATAGGAAATAGGATTGTCCTATTGTAATTTAGAGTTAAGTGCAGTTTTTATTTTACAGCCAGTACCTTCAGTTCACGGTTTTTTTTCTGCAAAATCTGTAATTTAACCCGTTGTTGAAATAAATTGATTGTTAATTTACGTTTTTGGGTTAAAATTCTGTTTTCTTTTTATTTTATATTAAACCTTTTCAATTTTTCGGGTAATTAAGAAAGTCTGATTTCATTCATTCACAATTTATTTTTTGCGGTTAGATTCAAGTTTTAATTTGCGGGGGTAACTCTGAGATTAATAGTTCTTTTGTTCAATTTAAAAATATTATCCGTTGAGCTAGCTAATTTTATTTTTCTTTTTCATTTTGAAATTTCATTTTGCATTTTTCAATTAATTCAGTCAGTACACAGCAGTACGTAACCATACCTTATTTTTTATTTTTGTTGCCAATTTTATGACTGTGTGGGGCAATATTTTTGAAATTTATGGAATATATCTACTATAAATATTATATGGCATACCATCAATAACCGTTTAATTAACAAGAGATGGAAGTCCAAAGTAAATAATTCAGGCATAAATGAATTTGAATTGACTTTTAGACAATGAAAATAAATGCGATAGCATGGGATACAACTTACGTTATAGGAAAATCATGCCACTAAATGATAATCAACAAGAAGTACCGCAAACAATTATTGTACCCTACATGAATGATAACTTATGAGTAAGTATTTTACGCACTCGCATTATGGGGTAAGATGCTCGCCAATTAATAACAGAATACATTTTAGTAGCTATTTAAATATTGGAAGGGAAATGTGTTTGTGATACAGTGTCTTAGAGCTAGTTATAACAATTCATATTAAAAAAAAAAACGCAAATGGGGATTCAGAATATCGGTAAGAAAATCAAAAACACTGCTAAATAAAAAAATTGCTGCCATTTTCAATTATTTAACACCAGGAATTAAATAAAAAACCGATAATAGAAGGATTCCAACTAAAGTAGTTGATAGATAACAAACAAGTGCAAACTATCAACAACTTAAAAAGTATTCATAGCACCCTCCTGTATACAAAAACCGCACGAACATACATATTTTACCGCCTGATATAAACATAAACATTTTTTACAAATCTAAGAATCTGGCAAAAGACCAGAGGCAACACAAGGTTATTTAATAAAACATTTTGTCGTAAGTGTGAAGCTATGTTTTAAAAACAAGTGCACGTATTTATATTAAACAAGAAGGAAGTCGAGGAATAAAGGAATCCGCAGTAAAACGTTCTTAGATTTATTCAGGAAAGCCGGTCAGAGGCCTCTTTCAAATGCAAATTCTGAATGGGAAGCTTACCAGTCAACGTGTTCGGAGATATAGTCCCCTCCTTCTCGAAATTTCGCAACCACCGCAACGTAGTGTGGAACACGACCCGTCGGCATGTTTCTTTTCCACTTCGGGGATATCGGAGCCGAACCCGGTGGAATCATAAAGCTGTCGTTTCGCCAGGGCAGATCTATTTTTAGGGGTAATTTCATATTTTGGGCGCGCGACCTAACGCCGCCAACGCACCACCGGCTGCATCAAGGTCCTATTTTTGGAGTCACTGTTGACACCCACTGAATAATCAATAGACCCGCGGCGGTGTCTGTCGTCTTCTCTTAATTCACGCGCCTCCGATCCGGGCAACAAGTGCGTCCCGGCTGCGGGGCCACTAATCGTGTAATTTGAATCTTCTGGATCGAGATTACGCTAACGTCATTTCTGGTTTGCATAGGGGGAGGCTACAGGTGTTGTCAAATCTACATAATAATACTTGTTTAAAAAACGTGTTTACTTATTATATATTTCTTAATCAGCGATGTAGAATAGATTGGCACATACCATATGTAAATATACAGTATGTCTCCGAATTGAAGTAATGGTATGATTGACCAAAAATTTTTGAATTGGAATTTCATATTTTGGGATTCCGCTCTGCTTGGCCTGAAACTTATTTTTAGTTTACTTTTGATTTTTTAAAGTCAAGTATGGCTTACAGTTTGAGCAAACACTATTTTAGTTCTAGGTAAACTACTTTTTTCCGCTCACAGTACGGCAAGTGTTATTAAGAAAAGTTGTTCAGAATGAAACGCTATGACGTTATGCATATTTTCAGAATGATCGGCCTACTTTGATAAAATCCAGTATTGCTCAGTATTGCAATTGAAACAGCGACGAGGGGGCTTACTAATTACAAAAACAAAAAAACATCGATTACATGTCAAGTGTTTATTGTAGTATGACATGTGTCGTTATCTTTCATATTGTTGAAGTAATATCACAAAACTGATTTTCATTGCGAAGTAATGACAATATTTTTACAATAAAATGCTAACGTTAGAACAGAAAATATATTTAGTACAGTGTTATGGTCGTGGAAAAAGTTTCCGTTACGTGATTGAAAAATTTAATGAAAAATTTCCAGATATTTATGTATGTATCACGTATGGGTGCTCAGAAGCTTATTAAGAAATTTTTAAGAACTGGCTCAGTACTAAATGTAAAGAAAACTAAGAGAATGCATAATGAAAACGATGCCGCTACACAGATAAAAATACGGAGTTGAATCTAACACCGTTTTAAACTCTTTTCGGTGTTCCCTCGCGACCAATCCGTTCAAGAAGCCTCCATTTCGGAGTTAAATGTTTTGCTACTAAACGGATGGAAATACAGAGATAATTTTTGCTTTCCATAGAGGAAAAAACATCTTTAAACCGAGGCAACCTAATCCATTAAGGACCAATTTGTCTCTCTTATGCAGTTTTACTATTTTGCAATCAATGTAAAAATTTCCGAAATGGAGTAATTTTTAACTCCTACTGGTGTTATTAAAATGAATAACGGATGTTGTTTCCCCATATGTTATGCAATACTACTATCGTATCAGATAAAATTATCTCCGTTGCTAATGTAAGTAACTCCACTTGGAAATAATTACATCCGCAATAAACAAAGGACGTATTAAATAAATCCACAGTGAATACAAATTTTCTCCGCCAGAGAAAAGATTTGCTCCATAATTGGATCAAATTATTTCCGGTACGGAAACATGTTAACTCCGTTTCGGAATGTATTTCATCCTTGACACATGAATTTATTTCCGTTAAGAAGGTACCTGCCACATGATTCGAGCGGATTATTATCGGAAGAGAAGAGAATATCTCTCTAGTGACAAGGTTTTTAACTCTATTTTTATGTTACCTAGCTCCATAGTAGCTAAGTTTAACATCATATTGAAGTTAATCAATGAGGGCTGTTCTATGTGGACAGAAGCACCATTGCTGAGTGCATTTATTCTATTATTTATCATTAAAAATGCATCAAAAATGTCGTCGAACCTCAAGTTCTTGAATTATTTTGGATATATTTCTAATGATTACTATAGGATAGACACACTAAGCACGTCCTCTTCTGCGGTCACAGTGCAGCCGTCATTTGGAATTGCTTTAATTTATCCATAATATAGTCCCTTCTTCGAGTTTGGTACTGACCGTGGGTTGAAGGCACGACACAGTTGAAACACCACGGATTCAGCTAAGACAAACGTGCTTTTATTCAGTAGCTAACACCTAGAATGTAGTGGGGGTCAATTAAGAATTGGTACCTCGTAGATTGAAAATTAAATAAGGATGCACAAGTTTCTTACCTGCTTTATCTACATCTGCCTTGGTGATGTTTGCTCCCATAACTCTTACCCATCTTTTACGGTTTTCGTACTTTACTCTGATGTATATTTTATAAATTTCAGGTACAGTGCATTCCGACATATCCTTCTCCATTCTCGAACTATTGCAAAGTGACCACGTCCAGACTTGTTGCACATGCGCTGCACTAATATCGCTTTAATAAATGCGCACGTCCTATGCAAACTTGCAATTTTCAAATGGTTAGGGAAACAGTTACGATTTGGAGAACAAATGTTCCCAATCGGAGGTATCCTTTCCCTTTTCGGCGTTGAGGTATTAGAAGTAAAAACATCTGTTAAGCAAACAAATTATCACCTCCGTGAAGGAGAAAATATAATGTAATGTTAGGGATATTTGTTTACATTTAGGACGTAAATACGGTGGTGTAGATGCGGAGAGAAAACGGAGATTATTTCTTCCTTGAAAATCGTGTTAGAAAGCGGAGTAAATTCAATCTCTCCGTTTTGGTTGAGATTTTGTACAAAACCGAGGAAATACTTTCTGTTTTCAGCTACGGCAACTCCTTTTTGGAACAAAATATTTCCAAAACGGAGACTCCGTATTTCACTCCCTCAAATTTTTACCTGTGTACTCTGCTAATTTTAGATTCGGTTAACATCATCCAAAATTGTATTTAAGGAAGCGGGCGCTTCGCTTAGGCATTAGTAAATCACACATACAACGAATTTTGAAAGACCAGAAGATTTATCCATGCAAACCCATTTTTACTCATACTTTGGAACCTGGAGACGAAGAAAAACGTTTAGATTTCTGTTTATGGGTAGGAAGCAAAATAGCAAGTAATCGTTATTTTTAACGAAACATTTTGTTTTCCGACGAAGACACATTTTCTACCAATGGAACTGTTTCCTCGCAACATGTTCGATATTGGAGTGACACTGATCCTTTGTTTAGAATTACAAATCATCGACAATATTTTGTTAAAATCAATGTATGGTATGCTATTTCATATTATGGAATAATAGGGCCATATTTTTTTTGATAACGTTAAGCAGCATACATACTTAAATATGCTAGACAATTTCTTCGATGACGCTTTAGGTGAGTTGCCTCCAAGCAAGGATAACTGGATACTGAACCAGTTCAGTTATTCTGAAGAAGCTGTCAGTATGAACAGCGAAACGTCGAGCGAAAGTTTTGACACACGGCTAAACCCGCAAGAAGCTGTTAGTTATAGTTACACCGGCCGTGAAAGCCTACGCAGTGTTGATATCAACATCCTGTATATCAAAAGTGTTATAAAGCTAAAAATATTTTCCTTAAATATAGGTCATAGTTAGCCATGACTACTCTCAAAGTTTGGAAACTAAAATTCCTACTAGAAGTTCGAAAATTCTAATACACCTCTCGTGTGGACATCCTGTATACATGTGCACGCTAAAAAAATGTGGTAAAATTACCCCAGAAATAGCTGGGCTACCTCCTACTTTTGGGGTAAATTTACACCTACAGGGGATTTTTCACAATAGATTATTGATTATAACGCAGTAAACTGTATTGAATTACGAATTAATGTTGATTTAATTAGATTAGTACTTCGAATATCAATATTGATTTATACTTAGGTAGCTAAAATAGCAAGGTAAACTTACCCTAAGAAGAACAGAATCTAGAAATTTGATTGAGTATCTTCACATGAATCATTAATACGCTCTTTGTTAACCCACTGTTAGCTACTATGCATATGGCAATATAATTAGTCGCTAAGCATGTGTATAATAAGAAATTGTTAAGTAAATGCAAAAAAAAAAGTAAATAGGGCTACCTCAATAACTTTAACTAAGTTCTTAACAACATGAAAGAAAATAAAATTAACAATAGAATGTAAGAATACAAATGAACCAACACTTTAACATTATAATGCATAACATGAGTCTCGGAGACTCATGACTAGAGTGACCAGACGTTTCTGCCTACACGAGCCGCACTCGCCTCGCGCTATACAGAACGTTTAGCCATAGTATATCTTCAAGGCAATAAAATCACTCCTTCCGATTCGTGTGTCTGGTATCTAGTATCAGTGTTAGTCGAATCTTAATGCGAGATAGTACAATTCTCCGTTAACGTTTTACGCATTGTAAATAAATATTGTATATGTAATACAATGTCGGGCGTAGAAAATCCCATAAGACGACCATTGTTTTATAATGTACAAAAGTATATCGGTGAATTCCAAGGTTTACATTATGGTGGTGCCAAAATAGTTTGTGCAGTGTGCGATAAACAGTTATTGTGCTGGCACAAATCGGATGCGGTGGTGCATCTGATCCGTTATTACTTATAAAGATTATTTTAGTTATGCGTGTGTTACATCCGTAGATTTTACCCGTCGGTGGGGTTCAGTGTATCAATTAAATGAAATAGTAAAACAGATTGGAAGGTGAACGTTTTACACTTATCTATTTACATATGGACTATTTACTTAAAGTTTTGGACGTGCAGGTGACTTGCGGGAAGCATATCAAACTTTTGAATTTAGACATGTTTAAAAATATTTTTTTTTTAGAAATATGGTTTAATTGAAACAACTTGTGAAACAAACAGAAGAAAATAAAAACAAATAATTAATTACATAAAATGAATTAGAAAGCTTGAAAAAGACAATAAATTGTCGAAACGTCGTTTTAAATAAAGTTGTTTGAATTAAGCCATATTTCCAAAAAAAAAAAATAATTTTTAAATATAAATAAATCGGCTATTACATAAATATTCAAGAAATTTAGACATAAGAAAATATTAATTTTGAAGGAGTAAATTCGTTTTTTTTTACTTTTATTAGATATTTGCAAATATAAAACAAACTAGTACTTGTCGTTGTTGGAGGCTGTTTTCGTTGTTAGTGATAATAATAATTCATGCCTTGGCATCCCCCAACAGCTTTCGGCAATTACAGGGGGCATTGGCCCAGCCATGAGTTACTAACATGAGTGATGAAGTAAGGTAAGGAAGCGATTATTTTGGTTTTAAACTAGGGTTAACAAATTTTCCGGGTAATCTAACTTCAAGAGACGGAAGTGCATAACCTTTGATAATATGATGAGAACAAGTAGTTAATAAAAAATATATTTGTGTCATATTGTGTCCATTTTTCACCTGATGATGATTGTCAATTAATCGAAACATGTAGTGAAAATAAAATAATAAAACAAATTGAAAGTTGAACGTTTTACATTCATTTATTTACATTTTTACCAACATAAGGAGATAATATTCCACAAAATATGTAATTTTTCTTCACCGCTAAGCAAATTTCTCCAAGTGGAAGAAAATTAGCTCATTTATTTAGGTATTTTTCCATTCAAAATCAATTTTACCAGGCAAAGTCTACCCTAGTTTGTGGTAATCTGCGGTTTACACTCTTTTTGTTGTAATTTTACCTATATTTTTATATGTTTTTTTCACACACCAGGGAAGTAATTTTACCACCATTTTTTAGAGTGATAATTGTCAGAAGTTGAAAATCGATGTACTAATTATGTAAAATTGAACTTGCAGTGCCAGCACATATATAAAAATGAATCGTGTGCTGCATGAAATCTTGGCAATTTTTGGCAGGCCAAAAATGAACACAGAGAATTACTTCCATCAACCAGCCAAAGATTTGTACAGAGTAGTGCTAGGATCTTGGAATGCTTGGTATAATTTAATAGGTAAAAGAAATGGGGAACTAAATACTGCAGTGTTTCCAGAGCCTCCGTGTCAGACGGCTCCAACAACAACAAAAACAAAACCCATCGGATTTAAGAATCTTTATTGTTTCAGTCAATGCTTCTTCGGTTCCAGTAATTACGCCCAGATAGCGGTTTGTGGCAGATTTGCCCCTTTTTAAAAAAAAAAAAACGGATCATCCTACTTTAACTAATTCAAGTCAAATATCTACTAAGCTCTACGTATATTATCGTCATCGAGCCAATATCGATGCGTCAATACGCCCACGCGTTACCGTTATCGAGTTCCGTTAGTGCGCACTTACCTAAAAAATCACCGTCACATAAATAAAATTTTACGTAAAAATTGCGGTCTATTTTTCAGGAATAGTCCCCTATCTAAATCTAAAACGTGCGAGAGTACCCATTTGCAGTGAGCCGGCGGATCTTATCGCAGAAATTCAGGCACAGTAACACACTATTTTCAGTAAATAACCTCCTACGTTGCGGGAGGAAATCCCATTATCTGTCGCAGGTGCTATCAGAGGCAGTCTAGTTTCGAATCGGGTCTTTCATAGATTCAATTCGTTTGTCATAATAGGATGACCGGGTGGAAAATATTTTCATTCGCGCATTTCCATTGACTGTATATGCGATACGAGACTTTGAAGTTGTAAGAGATAGCTCATTGTACCAGATCCAGAATTTTACGCTTTTAAAACGATTGCTTTACTTAATCGGACAAGTTGCACGGTACTCGTGAAAACTATCTTGATGCACACATTATATAGTTGATATTAAGAAAATAGCATCCTTTTTTCTTAACTTAATCTATATAAGCTAGCAAATTTTTAATAATGGTAGTAGTTACTAAAGTAGGTATAATACAGTGTTCATACAGTATGGATCTTGTGGCGAAATAATCTACGACGCGCAGGAGATAGCAAATATCAAACTTTCAAAACAGTTTTTTTGTCCATAAATTATACAGTTGGGCTCTGTTCCTTCAACGGGTGCTTTGCTTGCAGTTTAGAATTACACTCACAAGGGAACACTGGTAGATGGCAAATTCTGATTTCGATGAAACTTCACAGACTGATAAAGTACCTTAAAATAAGAAGTACATATTTTTTTTAGCGGCCCAATCGCCAGATTTTGAGCTCCACCGCCTCCAAAATTTGAGCAATTTTTCAATTTTTATTAATATCTCTGAAATTATAACAAATATTAAAAGATTTTTTAACATAATTCGCAGCATATTACATGATCCCAAGGACGACGCCATCTATCTTCGCAAAAACTTAATCACGGGGAACTGAGCCTCTTATACCCCCCATTTTTTTATAACTTATTTTCTTCTTATTCACCAAAAATAGGTCGTATTTGTATAGAAAACGATGGTGTATAATAAATTTAAAGACGTAATAATAAATAACTAATAATAATAGATACTAGAAGCTGCGCTTCTAGTCAGTGAAGAAGGTGGTACTTGAGGAAGGTGGTTACTTGAGGAAGGTGGTTTCTTGAAGTCGGTCCCCATTCGAGAGAAGTTGCCACTTTTACAATGTGCAATACGTTTTAAGTGTAGTTTTCTTTTGTTTTTACCTTTGGAACACCCTGTATAGTCGAAACTATGTTTAGGGTATGCAGCAATCTGCACAACTTTTGTCAAAAAGTTTCTTTTCCTAAAACTCAGTCTTCTTGAACACCCGGTATATTTGAAAATATTTTTAGCTTATGCAGCATTCAATTCTATAACACTTTTATAGAAAAGATTTGTTCCCAAACGCAAAAATAGAGCTATAATGAAAAAAATCCAATCTTCCTGAACACTCTGTAGATTTCAAAATATTTTTAGCTTATGCGGCTTTCAATTCTATAACACCTTTGTAGAAAAGATTTGTTCCCAACGCAAAAATAGAGCTATAATGAAAAAAATCCAATCTTCCTGACACTCTGGTAGATTTAAAATATTTTAGCTTATGCAGCATTCAATTCTATAACACTTTTATAGAAAAAGATTTGTTCCCAAACGCAAAAATAGAGCTTATAATGAAAAAATCCAATCTTCCTGAACACTCTGTAGATTTTCAAAAATATTTTTAGCTTATGCGGCTTTCAATTGCTATAACACCTTTGTAGAAAAGATTTGTTCCCAAACGCAAAAATAGAGCTATAATGAAAAAAATCCAATCTTCCTGAACACCTCTGTAGATTTAAAAATATTTTTAGCTTATGCAGCATTCAATTCTATAACACTTGGTAGAAAAGATTTGTTCCCAAACGCAAAAATAGAGCTATAATGAAAAAAATCCAATCTTCCTGTAAACACTCTGTAGATTTAAAAATATTTTTAGCGCCTGCAGCATTCAATTCTCTAACACTTTTGTAGAAAAGATTTGTTCCCAAACGAAAAATAGAGCTAATAATGAAAAAAATCCAATCTTCCTGAACACCCGGTATATTTGAAAATATTTTTAGCTTATGCAGCATCCAAATTCTTTAACATCCCTGAAGAAAAAAATTTTTCCTAAACGCAAAAATAGAGCTATAATGAAAAATATCCAATCTTCCTGAACACCCGGTATTTTTGAAAATATTTTTAACTTATGCAGCATCCAATTCTATAACATCCCTGAAGAAAAAAAATTTCCTAAACGCAAAAATAGAGCTATAATGAAAAAAATCCAATCTTCCTGAACACCCGGTATTTTTGAAAATATTTCTAACTTATGCAGCATTCAATTCTATAACATCCCTGAAGAAAAAAAATTTCCTAAACGCAAAAATAGAGCTATAATGAAAAAAATGCAATCTTCCTGAACACCCGGTATTTTTGAAAATATTTTTAACTTATGCAGCATCCAATTCTATAACATCCCTGAAGAAAAAAAATTTCCTAAACGCAAAAATAGAGCTATAATGAAAATTCTATAACATCCCTGAAGAAAAAAAAATTCCTAAACGCAAAAATAGAGCTATAATGAAAAAAATCCAATCTTCCTGAACACCCGGTATTTTTGAAAATATTTTTAGCTTATGCGGCATACAATTCTATAACATCCCTAAAGAAAAAAATTTCTAAACGCAAAAATAGAGCTATAATGAAAAAAATCCAATCTTCCTGAACACCCGGTATTTTTGAAAATATTTCTAACTTATGCAGCATCCAATTCTATAACATTCCTGAAGAAAAAAAATTTCCTAAACGCAAAAATAGAGCTATAATGAAAAAAATCCAATCTTCCTGAACACCCGGTATTTTTGAAAATATTTTTAACTTATGCAGCATCCAATTCCATAACATCCCTGAAGAAAAAAAATTTCCTAAACGCAAAAATAGAGCTATAATGAAAAAAATCCAATCTTTCTGAACACCCGGTATTTTTGAAAATATTTTTAACTTATGCGGCATACAATTCTATAACATCCCTAAAGAAAAAAAATTTCCTAAACGCAAAAATACAGCTATAAGGAAAAAAATCCAATCTTCCTGAACACCCGGTATTTTTGAAAATATTTTAACTTATGCAGCATCCAATTCCATAACATCGCTGAAGAAAAAAATTTCTAAACGCAAAAAAGAGCTATTAATGAAAAAATCCAATCTTCCTGAACACCCGGTATATTTGAATTTTTTTTTAGGTTATGTAGCATTCAATTCTATAACACTCTTGTAGAAAAGATTTCTTCCTAAACGCAAAATAGATCTATTACGGAAAAACCCAGTCTTCCTGAACCCCGTATATTTGAATTTTTTTTTAGGTTATGTTAGCATTCAATTCTATAACACTCTTGTAGAAAAGATTTCTTCCTAAACGCAAAAATAGAGGCTATTACGGAAAACCCAGTCTTCCTGAACCCCGGTATATTTGAATTTTTTTTTAGGTTATATAGCATTCAATTCTATACACTCTTGTAGAAAGATGTCTTCCTAAACGCAAAAATAGAGCTATAAGAAAAAACCCAGTCTTCCTGATCCCCGGTATACTTGAAAATATTTTTAGGTTACACAGCATTAAATTCTTATAATTTCTGTAGAAAAGATTTGAGCTGTAGTAATCAAAGAGCCAGTGTTCGGGATCAGTTGTACTCAAATATATTCTTAGGTTATGCGGCATTAATTCTAGAAAGCTTTTGTAGATAAGACTTCCTTCCTAAAAGCAAAAATAGAGCTGTAATCAATTCTATACCCTTTCCCTATTCTCTTTTTCCTTATTTATTTTCCCTATTTCCTTTTATAATATCCCATAAGTTACAGCTTTTAAAAAAATAGTTGGACGATTTTCCCTATATTTTATTTTCTTCCTATTTTTCCGTCATTTTATTTTCCAAACAATAATTATCAGCATCAAATGCAACGATCCAAGCACCACAAATGTCTGTTGCAAAAATATCATTTTTTAATAATATTCCTCCATTTTAGACGCGCCATCTAGTTTTTAATGCTTATAATCCCAAATAGTGGCTCAAAAATCGCAATCTCAAACTTTAAAAAAAAAATTGCGCTTCTATACTTCTAGTACTACCAAGCTGCAAAAATTTAAATTTCCGCTAATTATTGTGATAATATTTTATAGTGTCTTCAACATACCTCCACTTTACGCAATGATTGAATTTCTATTTTGTTTTAATACACACTATTATATAAAGCGATAGATATACTTCACGCGTAGAGTAATAAATCGAAAACACTGTAGATTTCATGCATTAAAAATATTTACGAAATATAAATGCCACATAGTATACGCGGTTTAAAAATCATAAGACATAAGAAGTACATAAGTACTCGACATTTTCCGACGACAAATCCGGACTCGGCCGAACATGTCGCATCTCACTGTGTATCCGGCTAATATCATCTATATCATTTGTCACATAGGCGTTCATAGAACATGCCGGCAAACGAAGTAATAAAAATAATGATTTAAAAACATCTTTAAGTAAAGATAATTAAGTTACGTGTGCTTTCGAAAAATAAATTCGCTATATGAACAGTTTACCACATACGATTTCTTAGAAGCGACAAATATTTCACCGCTTTTCATCGGGTTGAACACGCATTTACCCGTCAATGTGTGAACGCGCCTATAATTGTTGACGTTTTAAAGGTATAAATGTCAACCCGACCTAATCCTGGTTGACATTCTTTTATTTTCGTCGTGCTAATTCAATATTCCAACGTGTTTTTACAATTAGTAATTGCTCTAAATGATGGGAAGCGTCGTTAGATATGAAAAACGACCTCAGTAAGTTTGTTAGTGAAGATATTATGGATTATCGGTAATTAAATTAGTTCCTTTTAGAATTGTGAAGAATGGTTCAGCCCTGCAGTATTGAATATAAAATAAATTGAAGAGTGTTTTTAGTCAGACAGTGGTATTACAGGGTTACCACAAATTTCTTCGGAGGGGATCATAATGGCTCGATACTTATTGGGAGATATTTTACGATAAACTTCTAACACATCGCTCTGCTGTTGGGTATGTACATTCTGTGGTGCTGTGATACTATGTTGATAATAAAATCGTTAGATATGAAAAACAACCTCAGTAAGTTGTTAGTGAAGATATTATGGATTTATCGTAATAATTATAGTTCTTTTAGAATTGTGAAGAATGGTTCAGCGCCCTGCCGTATTGAATATAAAAATAAATTGAAGAGTGTTTTAGTTAAGACAGTAGTATCGATGAAATATGTATATGTGGAATAATACAGTTATGTCGTTTGATGGTGTACAGATTTTATAAAAAAACACTTATTAAAATTAGTGTATCCTAATTGATATTTACAGAAGAAATTATATCTTGATAGCTGCTTAAACTCTTTTTAAATATAATCAATGAAACGGTGTGCCAGTCAAATCGATATAATAATGAAAGCTAATCGCTCTGTTGCTTAAATTGTTTGTTCCTCGGATGTTATCGAGCACCCATTTAAATGGCAATTGTAGGCATAATCACCATAAAAAACTAATGTTTACCTTTAATTCTAATGAAGGTTACAACGTAACTGGACATTCTTTCTAAAAATAACACAGGTGTTACACAAATTTCTTTCGGAGGGGGTCATAAGGGCTCTTTAAATAAATATATGTGATGTATTTAATATACTGCAACCACAAATTTTCTAAATATATATGTGAAACTGTAAGTTATTTAATTAGCAGTTGTTGTGTTTTAAAAAAATGCCAGAAGAGAAATCAATAATGCAACCGATCAAAATTGAATAGCGCATTAAATCTTTCATCGTTTAAGGTAATAGTATGTAATAAAAAAAGATATTTGCATATCTACCCCACCTGCTTGCTCTCTTTACTATTTAAAGTTTCAATAATATGTCCTTGTGGACTGAAATTTTAAAAATTAACTTGTACATTCCATAGTTAAATATAATTTAACATGATATATTCGATACTTGGTACGTAGAAACTTCCTTTTGGAATACAATCCAAATCTGATACTTTTAAGAAATCTATATATCGATATCACTACAAATAATATTCACATAACAGCTGATATGCATATCTGATTACTCTTAACTGTACATTATCGAATATGAATGTAAAACAACATCGCTTTAAACTGTTTTGTATTATATATATGTAACAATAACAGTAAAAAATAGAGAACAGACACCCAAATCTATTATATCGTAATCGTTTTCTTCTCCTATAGTATGTTGAACGGGTAAAAAAAAGATTTGAAATAACTTTCATCGGAAAGGGATTGTTCTCTGCTCGCTGCATCTTTCGACATCTTAAATGACATTTCTAGGGGTCGATTAATATACTATATGGTGTCACTCTTATAATATTCTTCTCCTTCATGATTGTAGAGAGCTTGAAAAAAATGATTTTACCTCATTTAAGGACACATAAATTATCTCTGACGACCAGTTAAACACGACTCCATAAATCGAATCATTCGGTAGAAATGAGCGTTAGTCGGGCCCTTTTTAGCATGAAAGCGGTAATATAGACACGTACAAAACCATATCGCCATTATTTTTGCGGTTAATGTATACTTTTCGTGCTAAAATTAGCGCGATACGTTGCGCTGTTCGTGGTTCGATAGTTTTGACATCTTACTTGATCCTGGGCTCAATAATTTCGCTAAAACTGTATAATTTTAATCAGAAACATACCTGGGCGTGTATTACGACCTTTTCAACCTTCCCATAAACGTTAAATTATCTTAAATCGCTATTTATTGTAGCCCCAAATAGCAGATTAGGTTATGAAATTAATACCATCGCAAATGACTATTATTCTCGAAATATTCCCATTTTTCCATATGCTAAGGAATCATTCAGGCTCCCAACATCTCTCTGGTGCCGTTTCGACTCATTATGTGTCCTTGTACCCCATTTACGCTCGAAAATCGTCTCCCGAAGTTCGCGTCATTTTACCGTGTGACAGATGCTGTTGACAATCTACGAAACGGCCATATAATTCCAACCTCATCGCCGGCAAACACGCCTCTATGAATCGGGTCTTTTTGAGAAAAATAACGCATCTCGACCCCATTTTAGGGTTCAAACCGCAAGACGAGCATGTGAACGTCTTTTCCACATTAATCCCACTCCCAATATCATCTCACCTCCAGGGAACATACGAAATTGCCCAACTTTGACAATGCAAATCGATCGTAGCCGCCATGTGACATTTCTCGGTCTTCAGCGACGTTCGCCTAACCTGCACCCATCACAATTTAGAATTTCGCGAATTTTCTCCCCTTTCCCTATTTTTAACGATAAACCTAAATACCCGGGGTCCAGTGCGACCGCCGTCGCCCGTTCGCCCGTCTACAATTTCCCTTTTAATCTGTTCCGCTTCCGATCTTAGGCGTAATAGTTTTTCTCGCGAATTTACACGCTCTAGATAGGGGCGACGCCTATGGTGTGCGACAGAGAGTAAGAACAAAAACAGGCTGAATCAAAGTTTTAAATTCTTATTAATTAATTTAATTTTTGAATAAATGGTTAATAAATTAATTTTTCAATTTCATAATTTTCGTAGAAATGCAGCAATTATTATAATTGATAATGAGTTTGATGCAAAGGACTAAAACAAGACTTATATATTTCATTATATATTTCGTATTTTCGTGCAATGTAGATGTCAGGTCGGTATTCAATGGAGCATAAATATGAGTAATATGTTTGTAAGAATAATAACATTTCGGAAACAAAAGAGCAGAATTAAGAAAAATTATAACGCTTATAAATGTTTAAATACCAGACATATGGTAATGTGGTTATTAAATACGTATGTATTACAAGAGCGAACAGGATTAATCTATATACAGTAATTAAGCTATGTAATTATTACAATAGTGATAGTCTGTGTAAAAGTGCTCCAAACACAGATTTTGCTTACACCACGAACACCGCAGCTTTATTACAAATACTACACAAGGATGTAGACTGTGTATCTTTGGCAAAACAAAACTCTACAGGATTTTTTGTCCACGTATCCACTCTTATACCATGAGTACTTGAACACATCGAAAAATCTTGGAGAAGAAAACTGATTGTGGATTTTCGGCTGCAGTTTAATATTATTATTTCTTTGATGCAAATCTAAATCATGGTTCATAAGAATCACTGTATCAAAAAAAGTTCTAAAAAAGATTTTCCACAACCTAAAACCAAACACATCTAGAAGTTGTACCATTGCTGTGGTTCTTTTTTTGATTTACTATTCAAGCTTTTTATTGTTTCCTTTTTTTAATTTGTAATTAGGTTTTCATTTTGCAACAAATAAGTATATTATGTTTGTACATTTCCATATGTTATAGATAAATTTCAGGATTAGTATTTTTGTATATTTAATATTTATTATATTTCTGTTTAGCTAAAATAAATATTTCAGAAAATCATGTGTTATTCTTTTACATGTTAAATCATAAATAGAAGTATAAAGTATCAATTAGTATCAGAATGGCATTTAAATTGCGCACCAAAAAGAAAATAGTACAGGAAGGAGAAACAGGCGGCACTAAACGCAGTTTCAGTTTGGGTAGAAGAGTTAAGCTTCTCTATGTAGTCATTTTCTGTGATTTAAAGCTAGCCATGATAAGAATGTGAACTTTTTATCTTTGATATTTTTTGCGAAAAAAATAATTCTTAGTTTTTTTTTGTGAGGAAACCTGTATATGAAAGCTGACTAGTACAAAAATATTTAGTTATTACGCATCCGTCTACGAGTGTTAAGCGTAATAAAATGCCTAGAGTTTGAAGACGTCCAAATGATTTGAAACATTTCTAATGCATCCCCTCTCGCGATGTTTCTGAAAACGAAATTGATTTGCATTTAAAAAAAAAAACAATCCTCGCCACTTCTCACCCCTTCCAATGTTAAAAAAGTATGATTTGAACATTTTTTAATGCGCCCTCTTCCGATGTTAAAAAAAAGAAAAAGAAACGTCATTAAAAAAAGTGATTGCCCCCTCTCGTCCTTCCAATGTTAAAAAAAAAATATGATTTGAAACATTTCTAATGCATTCTCCTCCCCGATGTTTCAAAAAATAAAATAATAAAAATCATTTGAAAAAGCTAATTCCACCCCCTCTCATCCCGTCCAATGTTAAAAAAATATGAATTGAAACATTTCTAATGCATCCTCCCTCCCGATATTTCAAAAAAAGGAAAAAAAACATTTAATACACTAAACTCCTTCTCCCCCCCTCTCTTAAAAAATTATTTGACATGTTTTATGCTTCTCTCCATTGTTTAAAAAAAAAGGAAATATCGTTACCTCTTCGTCGTACTCTCCTTCCGTCCAATGTTAAAAAAAATGTGATTTAAAACATTTCTGATTTATCCTCTTTCCCAATGTTTCGAAAAAAAGAAAAAAATTATCATTCAAAAAAGTCGCTCTCCTCCCTCTCTCACCCCTTCAAATACTAAAAAGATATGATGACATTTTTAATGCGTCCTCTCTCCCTATGTTCAAAATAAATGAAAAAATCCGTGTGTCATATTTTCAAAACAAATTCAACTAGTATAGCATATAACGTCAAAACGTCCTGGCGTCGAAACGGGTCGTGTCGAAACGTCTTTGCGTCGAAACGGCCGCGTCAAAACGTCCTATAGACCGTGCATACCTATATCTCTTTTCCGCGAAGGCAAATAAATTTAACCATAGGAATCGCTACATAAATTTTAACTAGGATTTTAAGGGCAATTTAAAAATATGAAAATATACAAGGTGTTCTATTTAAAATAAAAGGATTGATGTCAATCCCCTGCATAACCGAAAGTGCCAGAGTATAGGTAGAGTATATATTTTGCTCTGTTACGCCAAATCACTGTTAGTATAACCAAAATATGTCAGATTTTTTTTCCGGGGAAAAGTTTATTATATAGAAATCGTTGCAATTCGCGTGGGACACACTGTATATCGTCCCATGATGTATTCCTTTGATTTTTGTATTTAAGTAAGAAGTTACCACAAATATGCCTAATGTATGTTTATTACAAAGTTCCAGGACTTTAAAATTATTATTTTTTCGAAAATCATGGAAGCAAAAAAAACTGAAACCACTCTAAATGATCTCCGCCGTTCCTGTTTGTAGTAGGTATAATAACCGAGAGCAAATAGGATTTTATCGAACAATTCTGGATTATACCTTTACCTAGTTATAATACATTGAATCCTACCGATCAGTGTGCAGGAATTTCAGTTAACATTTTCTCTCAGGATTTTTTATATAAACGTAATGCGAAATTAATTCAACAGTAGCAAAACACAACCTACCGCTCCACGGGGAATATTATGTAGCCAAACATCACCTCCGTATGTATTTCACCCATTAAATAATGCTAAAAACGTTTGATTGGGTTTAGAAGCCGTTCCAATTTCCTATGTTTACATTAAACTCATTGCATTTGTTTGTATACTGATCCAGGATTGCTTAGCTGAGCTATGAATGAAACATACATATGATTTCTGCTATCGATAGCAGGATTAATTATATAAACTCTGTAGGATTATATTACAAATACACATCATTTTTTTTAAATATTTTTTGGTTGCAAACTAAAATGTTTCTTTTCTGCCTTCCTATATTATTAGTTTGCAACGTACAATCCAGAAAGCCGGTTCGAACATAACTCTTGCTCTAATAAATTGTTCACTTTTTCACATATAAAAATAATTCCTCCTTTTGATTATAGGCATATTTGTCTTCAATGCAATGCTTGCCTACGTCATGTCCCATCCTCCTGGAAACTGGCAGAAATATCGTGTTAAAGAAAAAGGCCCAGCTGAACATTTGAACACAGAACTACCGACCAATCAACCTGATCTCTACTCTGGAAAAGGTAGCGGAAAGACTGATGCTTCACCGATTGAGATAGGAAGACCTCCACATCATCCCGGGCAATAACTTCGGGTTTCACTTGCAGCATCGCACCACGCTGAAAATACTAGGTCTTGTTAAAACAGCAAAGGCCGGATTCAATAGGCGTTAGTATACCAGCGCAGTTTTCCTGAATATGACCAAGGCATTTGATAAAGTATGGCACCAAGCCTTATTTACAAATTGCACCACTTAGGAATCTCCATGGTATTAGTGCGTTTCATTAAGTTGTTCCTCGTTCAACGAATGTTCCGGGTCAAACTGCGAAGCACGTTCTCGACAATATGGACCATAACAGCCGGAGTACTTCAAAGATCGACGCTCTCCCCACTTCTCTATAACATCTACTCTACCGACAAGTAACCAACAAAGCCGAAGAAGCCCTGATCATGCGCTAAAATTTTCCAGGAAAAAAATTGAGACGCAACCCAAAAATACTACTTTGGATGTATTTGGATGTAGCGATAGTGAGACCGACCATCACTTATCCATCAGTAGCTTGAGTAACAGATTAGCATACGTATGCATAAATGGGGCTATAGGAACTTGCCCAACCGAAACTATAGAAGTAATATTCAATCTTACCCCTCTTAACACTGTGGTGTAAGGCGTAGCAAAAAGAACCACACTCAGAATGAGTGGAAGGACAGGAACGATTAGGCGTAGGCCTCAATCGCCTGATGGTGATCAAATCATGCCCCAGATTTGTCCCCACGATAACAAGTTAAAAGAAAAAGCATTGTGAAAGAATTGGTTATACACTATCTTGAATTAAATAGAAATACCATCAAATGGTACACTGATGGGTCCAAAACGGCAGAGAGAGCTGTAATAGGAATATATGGGCCTAGACCCAAGTACTTCGAAAGTTTGGAGAAATACTCGAATATCTTCAAGACGAAAATACACGTTATTGAATGATTCAGTCGCGTCCAGTTCAATATTAATAGGAATTACCGGAAGCAAGACATTACCGTTATGTCTAATAGTCAAGCAGCCATCAACATGCTGAGCTCACATGAAATCAGTTCAAAGATGGTCTGGGAATACCTAGAGAAACTAAACGAGCTAGACAAAAGTAGTAAAGTAACCATCCTGTGGGTGCCGGGTCACACAGGAAGGAAACGAAATAACGGATAGTTTTGCGAAAAAAGGGGCTCGAATACTATTAGTAGAATTCGAATCCTAAGTAACTGTACAATACTGAATAAATTGAAAAGCAAAATGGAGCAAAGAAAATCCAATTATTAGGAGACCAAGGAATGAAGCAAGCTGAAACTCCTCTGGGAACCTATAACCAGAAGAGGTTTATAGAATATATAATAAACTGAAAGGACATCTCAGTAAGCTTAGATTAGCAAAAGAATCCGACTGGAGATTTTGTGAGGAAAAGGAAAGACCCCGGACCCTTCTCATATCCTGCACTTTCTGAAGGCCAGCTGTAAAATAGCAAAAATAGGGGACACACTAGATCTCTTAAGTCGCAATGTAATATCACAATCCATTGCGCCACATACCCATCAATCTGGCGATGTACGCGGATGACGTGTGCCTCTACATATAATCGTCGAGTGCTCACCTCATAGACGACCGTCTCCAGCAAGAGTTAGAACGCCTCCAGCGAAGGTTACTGGAGGAATGTTATGCACGGTGGAGGATCGCCGGGGTCACTTGGGGCCCACACATGGATTTCACTACTAAGCGCAATGTACCCCATCAGCAGCAAAACAAGTAGACATAATCCTGTTTGCAAGATCAAGCTCTAAAAATCCATCGTCCAATTGTCACTGACCCATGCCGCACTATGTTGGGTGATGGCCGCAAATTGTCAATTCCTGCGAATATACTGCTGTGTACTGATTGAATTAATTGAAATTGCCAAATGAATTTAACAAGGAAAAGGAAAATTAATGAAATTAGCTAGCTCAACGGATAAAATTTCTAAGGGCGCAAAAGAATTATTAACCTCAGAGTTACCCTCGCGAATTAAACTTGAATTCTAACCACGAAAACGTAAATTGTGAGGGAATGAAATCTGACTTCCTTAATCACCCGTAAAATTGAAAAGGTTCAATATAAAATAAAAGAACAGAATTTTTAACCCAACGACGTTACTTAACATCAAATTTTTATGATTCAAAAAGGGCTAAATTACAGATAGTGCAGAAAAAAACCGTGAACTGAAAGTTCTGGCCTAAAATAAAAACTGCACTTGATTCTAAATTACAATAGGACTATGCTATTCCCTATGCAAAGCAAAAGATTTGCTTATTCAGGAAGATTTTCCAAAATCTAACAATTTCAATCCACGTGGTTTCAAATTAACACAAACTAAATTAAGCGTAGACAATTTCTAGCAAATTACAACAAATAAACTAAAATGCGAGTACAAAGTTTCTTCTCACCCAACCCAAGGTGATTGAAAAATAAAAAAAAAAATGAAACAGCAAAATAGAATAACGGAAAATTAACTCCTTAAACTATAATGAGAGAATAACAACTAAAAATATCTTCCCGAACAAAAAATGATTAATGATCTTATATCTACTATGTGTACACGTCAATATATTAACAACTATTAGGAAAAGAATTCCTTGATGGGCTATATTTTTTACAGACATCAAATCTCAATATCAAATGGATTACAAAATGGCAACAATGATTTACAAAAATACGTCTACTCACGTTAATAGTCGAACAAGGAACTCCAGAACTTCTACAATCGTATTTCTTACAAAAATACCTCTCTTAAAAACGTAAAACGCAAACGCACAACTCACCGACAAAATCTAGTAGAATAAGCATAAAATCAAACTAGCGAACGCTAGACAAATAAATGAATGGAATTAATTTAAAAAAACTTAACACTTAATATAATAATGGAACAATATATTTTAACTCTTATATACAAAATAACATTATTGTGAAAATTCTCGGAACATTGATAAATGGGTGAGCGGATTAAACAAAACAAACTTGCAACTCAAAATCAACTGCGTACTGGATGGCTTATCCAATAGCAATACGTAGTCCAGAAGAAGAAGCTCAGGATGGCTCTAGAGCCCCTTGGTATGTGTGGACCGACACCATCTACGAAGACACCTAAACGGAGACCATTTGGAATTTTATAATGGGAACAATACGAAGAACTTAGGAGAAAGTCCAGAACCATCTCAACTCACTCGTGCAAGAATCATCCAACTAGGATCCCGAGATTCGGTGGCAATACCAATATCCAGGATGATCTTTCGGTCGGCTTCAAGTTGGCTTCAGAGCTTCGTCATCCGTTGCTGTCGCGAAGAATCTCCAGACACCGCACAAGAAAAAATATTCTGGGCAGAACGTGAATTGAGTAGTCATAAATCTAGATTGTCACAACAGACGGAGAGGTGCTAGAATGATTCCTGGTATTCTGTATTTAAAGTGTTCCTAATTCTCGTGATTTCTTATCCGCGATTGTTCCAAAGGATCAATTGAGAGGATTAGAAGTTACAACATTCAGTTTAAGTGATTATTTATATTTCTGAGCAAATAACGTATCAAGATAGTTACAACTAGATAATTTTGTTATTTACGGTATCTATTTTTAAGTATAAAAATTTACTTAATTAAATCGCTGTATAGTTTCACCTCAGAAATAACTACAACTTTAGCGATATTTAAGTACTGAAATCATTTTAAAATATCAGTAGTATCTCATCTCAGCCTAGTTCGTCAAATTCTTGCTGGCGATTGCAGTTCACATAGATAGATTTTACTTAATTTGATGATGACAGAATTCGTAAGAAAGGTTCTCTTCTGTTTCTTTTTTCAGAGAACTTTTACTGCTGTTTCGCTAGAATCAAGCGTATGTCAACTTTGTATCATCAGTATAAAATAAATGACACATGAAATAAGCAAAATGTATAAGTCAGATGTAGTACTAATTACATCGCCCAGCGAAAGAAGAAGTCTACATTCCTTGCCCATTTAAGTCAAGACACCAAATGTCTGAAGCGAAACCCAAGCGGTGCTCAACCTGAAACATTATAATATAATGATGAGTATAGCTTTGCTAAACATCTTGTAATTGATTTACACAATTTTCTACTAAAGTCTAAATTGCCACGAAGCGCTGCACCACAACTGGAATCATTCGACCACAAATTACAAAACTCTCCATTCGGGATCGGTTTCAAAATAAAGTTAGTAGTCCGAACTGCCTATCCGATCACCGAAGTATCGTCTTGTGTCAAGATACACCATGATCTTGAAATCAAAGTATTTATACTACACAGCAGATACAGATGGTGAAAAGAATAGATAAAAAAATGATATACTACAGATACAGTAACTACAAAGAGAGGAAAACCAGCAAAAACTGCAGACGTTGCTACAAACGGGTATGTGGTAAATTAGTATTGGTAGAAGAGATGGTTCGATTTATCGCCCGGCCCACTGGAATCACTAGGCCGTAAGAGCGCATATTATCTTAAAGTTCATCCGATAGGGCATAAGTTAGCTCAGAAACTTCTTGCATCAGAATCCACTCTCAGGTCTTTCATAAAAAAAAAAACTCAAGTGCCTCGCAGATTACATACTTGACTCCCGTGGAGGTTGGACAGTGGCAGGCAATGTATTTTGTCTCCTCGTCTTTCAAACACAATCAGCATTCACTTTCATCGGAGAGTCGATTCTGTGTATATAAACACTACCTAAGTCTGCCGTAGCCTTCCAAAATAAAACAATTACTTCGACGCTTCTACAGTCAAGTTCAAATAGTCCTTTGATTTTGACATTAGTGGGCAAAATTCATACTTTCGCATGTACCAAACTAGGCTAATGGTTCCAATATTAAAGCATTTTCTGATTTGCACAGTAATTAATTGGCTGTTTAATTACTGCAGGTACCGATGATAGGTTCTTGTCCTTGAAATAGCTCTGCGATACCCTTTTTTGCAAAGACACCCTTGCTTCGTAATTTTCCAAAATATGTGGGTGTCCAAGATAGGTATACATGGTTAGACGTCTCCGGTATATTAAGATGTTTTCGCAAATTCAGACAACCTTCCAATGTTTCAACTGCTTTCATGAGCACGTGAGCATTTATGTCGCTCTCTGTTTTGAAAGTAGATACTGAAAAATGCATCGATCATAGATGGAACACAGATAGTGTGCAAAAGTATTTGCAGCATACACTGTAAAAAAATTCTAGTAAAATTACATGTAAAATCGTTGGTAACAAGTTGCCTACAATTTTACCGTAAATTTTCTTCTAGGTAAAATTTCTACCATCTAGTAATTTCACATGCTGATGTATTTTTCAAAGATTGTACTGTAAATTCGTGTACAATATTATATGAAACTGTATATTTTACCTGACACTGAAGTAATTTTAGATGTATTTTTATAAAGAAAGCAAGTAAAATTACTAAAGAGTGGATATCGCATGTTAAATATACATTGTACGGTAAATTATTTTACAAGTATAAACTTAATATACTGCCAAGGCCTGTAATATTAAATTACACATGTAAAAGAATTTACATGTATTTTCTTTTACAGGTGTAATGTAATAATTTATAGCCTATTATTTTTTTGCAGCGTACTATACCTTAATTAATTTTTTATTTTAACTATCAGGCGATTGCCAATATACATTTGGGTAACATGGAAATCACAGCTTACTTTAAATAACAACTTAATTTAAAGCATTTTGCACAATACGCAGGAACGTTCTAAACATGAATAAAACTAAAAATGCGTGAATCAGGTTATTTTAGGTTTTTTATTTATTAAATAAACACTCAGAAGATACAAATGATATAAACTTACGCAATGATTTTTTTCATTAAACAATTTTTAACAAATCATACATTTGTTTTAACAATATAATAATTTTAACAATAAGGAACCAAAATTTAAAAACATGTAAGTATACTTAAAATGATTCAAATCATAAACAAAACAAACGCAGTTTGATCATAAAATTGACATACAGTACTTACAAAACTATATATTGAAACTTTAAAGAAGTACAAAACAATTTATTTGTTTTATAGAAACAAATTTATTCATCTTTTCATTACACTTTATGATTTATATTTTTTATATATTTTTTTGAAAAAGCTTTTTGCATAACAGTGAAACGTGTTGACATTCCATGTTTTTCTGAAGACTAAACCGAAAAACGAAAGAGATTAATAAATTTTTATATGCATACTGTAGTTAAAATAAAAAAAATAAACATATGTAGACTAAATAGTCATTTACAATAGCTCTAGATTATTATCTATACATCGTTCAGATCAAGTTGAATGCGATTTCAGGGTGACATACCTCTTAAACTCTTTATTTTAGATGGTTATGTCTAAAAGAAACTAAGTGGGCTTCTGCCATCAATTTCAAAAAAAAAAATTATTAAATTGGTAGATTCATTCTTGATTTATCCAAAATAGACACAAATATTGATGTTTACCTACAATTTTTTACGTAATTTCATCTGTGAATATTACTTCTAATATGAATTGCAATAGATTACTACATACTACATCATAATTTCGATATACTTACTCTCTTGGTTAAAATCTATTTGTATTTATATTTGGGAAATATAATGCATATCTACTTCTGAAAACACGTTACGGTTACGCTTGCACCTATCTGATTATAAGTTAGTATGCCCTCAAATACTTAGTTAAATTTTAAGAACAATTGATAACTACATATACAAATATCTGTAAATGCGTATTTATAAAACTAACTTACCTAATTCTTTTATAGCACTTAATAAGTCACACTGAATCGCTCAACCAGAGATCAAGAGTGAACACCTTACGCGAAACCTACGTATTTTCCATGATATCTATAGTTTCTCCAGAAAATTCAAGTAAAAGCAAATAAATATAAAACATCCTCATATTTTGTACAGTAAAATTATTAGTTTACTAGTAAAATTACTTTTAAAGTGCACTAAATACCCAAAAAAATTGTCAATTTTAAACTTTTATGTAAATTTTGATAGTAAACACAAAATTGTACATGTTTTTCCTGTATTTTCTTTTGATTTTTGTTAACATGTTAATTTACATGAAATAGCCATAAAATTTTACCGAAATTTCTTTTTCCATGTTAAATATTCTAGAAAAACATGTAAAAGAAAATTTACATGATTTATTGTGGTAAATTCACAACGTTATTACATGTAATTTTCCTGATTTACCATGGCAAAATTACTGTAATTTTTTACAGTGTACTGTCGGAAAAAAAAACATAGTTTCCAGAAGCCCATCTTCTTGCGGCAATGAGTACCTGACAATGGATTCGCTATAAGCTAGTAGCAAAAGATAGTCGATTTGGTCTCCCATTCTACGATGATGTGCAAGGATGAGTTGTTCTCAAAAACGACAAACGACAGTAATGGGAAAAAAGTCATTGCATCCATGCATTTGCAGTCGATCTAGCTATGCTTCCTGTCGCGCCACCGCTGTATATGTAATGTACTACCATCACACAAAGTAAATGGACTGGTATCAGACAGCGCCTAGAATATATCCTTCGACATGTACATAAGGGCGGCCTTGCCTTTTGAGCAATTTTGCGGATTTCATGTTACTACCTCATCAAGTTATATTTAGTTTACAGTATCCGCAAATGCTAATTTCACACTTTAGATAATTGATGATGGTAACTACTACACATTTATCCTTCTAAAGAAGGCACTCATCTCATGGTTCTGTTCGGGTTAAAGCTCAGGTTTACTGTGTAGCATCAGCGACAAATGTCATTAATTACGTGTTTGGTAGCTTGCCGAAATTTCGTTCTTATCAGATTCTCTTAAAGGGGTTAGATCTCTACCGAAGATAAAGTTCCTTCCAGCGTGCACCATCTGGTCTAAACCTGACTAATTTCTGCCTAGGGTTGTTATGATAAGCTTATTTGTAAGCATAACAAGGACCCAGCCTGCTGTGAATGGTTTCATACCCCGCGCTATGATCATTTCATATAAAGATGAAGAATTTCCATTTTCCAATGCCTCCTATGTTAATACAAATATTACCACTGCTATTTATTCAGATATGTGGTGATTAAACTGAAAGAGTGCGAGTGTAATGTCACACATGTTTCACAATGGAAGATAATTCTATACAAGTATTTTTACGTTAATAATTTATTCATTAATCTGCAATGAGCGCCGAAAATTTAAAAATTTATATTATAACGTAAGATACATAAATGTAAAATTAGATCAATTAAAAATGACACTCAAAGCCGAAACATATATGGAATTTTATAATTATAAACAAAATTGTTGTATTTAAAAGCTGTTTTCAAAATAATAATACGTAATTCTTAAGAAGCCGCAAGTTCGAACCTCGCTATGGTAGATTACGGTAACTGGTTTTATTTTTTCCGGGGTCGTAATGATGACCAGGACGAAGTTTTCATCTTCGCGAAGAAAAAAGTGAATTACCAGCTTTCTCAAAGATCATATACCTGATGAGGAAGGTCGCAGCTGCAAATGATATGCTCCAATGTCTCTTGGCCATTCCAATATGGATGATAAAAGAATATGTGATCGAAAATATGTTTATAAAAGGAAACTGCATGACACAACAATTGAAGATACGAGTGGATGAAAGTGCTATGTCGCATTTTAAAAACTGTCTTTTTTGCATGAATCAAGGTGTTTTGTACCCATCTTTCACATAGCACCATCGAAAATTCCAGAAATTCAAGAAGACTGGAGTCTTGTGAATGTATGAAGGGGTTATGTTACAATACTTTTGAGAAAAATTACATAAAAAAACTTAATTTCTGAAAAAGTTTGATTTTGTAACATAACACCTTCATCCACTCGTGTCTTCAATTATCAATTTTCGTGTAAAATCTTTCCGAAGTCTCTTCTATATTGATAACAAATCTGTTGTCGGATTTTTCTAATCATCTAATTCAGGTTCGTTCGTTGATGCTAGACTTTCTACACTGCACTGGCTCGTAAATAAATTAAGATAGAAAATTCACGTGTCTGAGAAAGATAATATATGCACCAGCATAATTGATGTAACATCAACGAACAAACCTCTTGTGTATTAACACCAAAACATTTTAAAACTTGGAGGTTATTAAAGCTTCAGAGAATTTGCTTCAAGTAAAAATCTCCTGACGCTTTATTTCTCATTTTGTTATTTGTGTTGCATATTCAGATAATCTAATTGAATTCAATTATAAAATATTTATTGCATTCCAAAACATATCTAAGAACTAGATTTATACACACTATTTAAAGAAAGGTATTTTGCTTTACAAAGGCAATTTCGCAATCTAATAATATTCAAATATTTTTTACAGTCAAAATTCAAAGCACAAAGGGAACCTTTGAAGAAGGTTATCATTCCCTACAAAGGCTTAGGGGGTAATTTAATACTTAACCGAGGCTTGTGACCCTCAAATACAAAGATACCGTGGTTTCAGAAATTGTCTCCTACGCACCTGCAAAACCTAAATATCAATTTTTATTATATAATTAGCTTATCCACGGTATAGCTTTTACCTTATTCACCTAATTGTAAACACGCCAAGAGACAAAGAGCTTTCTCGCTTTCTCTCAACCTTCGCCCGTTATTTCTTCTAGATCCCTCTTCCGTCATGGAAAGATTAAAGCCCGTTTCAATATGGAAAGGCGTACAACGACGTTCCTGCAGGTTGTTAGGAATTTAAATCACGCGGCCAACGCAGCCAAGACAGTAATGAAATAATGTCTAGGAGCGTGTGAGATGTAACACAACAAACAATATTGCCAGCTATTTTGGATTCAGCTTTATCTGGCATGCCTGTTTTCTGCCTCTTTCAGCATTACTGACAATGTTGGAGGCGTAAAATGAAAAATAATAACCGCTGTGTTTCTACGTGCAAGTAAGTTTTAATTAACACTTTAGCTGGAACATGATCTTTTAGGTTATTCTAAGGTTTGTATGTACATTCATCTGAGAGACGGACACAAAAATTATTATTAATTTATTATATTAAATATGAGGCTTTTCTAAGCTCTCGTTTGACAGAACAGGTTATATGATTATTTCATTCTTTTTTTGGAATATAGCTTATAATAAAACACAAAAAAATCTTTCTTTAATTAGTTTAATTAGCCATTTTATTTGCCAGGAAATTTCAATTGAAACGGGCCATCTGAAAGAACTCGTTATTTACTGTGATTAATATAAAATTCAGAAATCTATCAATTGTCATATCAAAGAGGACCACTTTTAATGACGGACCTGACCATTTAAAATCATTCCTGCGGGCGCAGCAATCGCCACACTTAAAATTTGATTGAGGAAGATGGGCCTTGTGATCACTCATTCAAAAGGTCTTTTAATTCTTTTTATGGCAACATGTATCAAAAAGACTATTTTTTTTTAATTAGTAAGCAGAAAGTACATAATTTGCAACCTGTGTAATAAAATACGATTAGAATGAAATGGTTTGGATTTTACTTTATGAAATGTTCAAAATAATGGCCACTAACCTCCATGCAGTAGCACAGTCTTGCTTCAAATGCTCTCTTGATATTTCGCAACATTTCTGGAGTTGGTATTCTTCAATAATTTTTTGGCGCAACTCTTATAAGGAAACTGAACGAATGGCAACACTTAAGATGCCCTCGTGTTCTTGTGCCATTCTTATTCCGATATTCTTCTGATACTTTTCTATCCTCTGTAAACATTCAGTTCGTGGTCTGTCTCTTCCTTGTCTTCCAGTTATTCCTCCCTTCAATACTTTGTTGGCCTTCTACAGTCAAGTCTCGTCACGTGCCCCAACCATCTCATTCTTTTTACCCTCACTGCATTTGTTATTGATGGTTCCCATATAACTCACTAATTGTAAGTTCTTAATTTGTTCGTCTTTTCCAAATGCCATTTGAGAAGTTAGAAGAGATAAATATTGAAGTTTCAAAAAGAGCAAGACAAAAGGTAACAAAATCCAAGAGAAAATTAGAGGAGTTAATAGCGCCGGAAGTTTCTAATAAAATAATAACATTGAAAAGTATATTTTTTTACAGTAGGATTAAATAAGTACAAAAAAATTGTTGAGAATGTAAAACAAATATGATTCTTGATCAATTTCATAATTGGTTAGCCGATGGGTCATAATTATTTAACTTGAAAATAATTTTGGCTCTTCTAAAGCAATAAAAAAGAAGATACCTTTTTTTAATTTCTCGTCATCTGCTCTCCTTGTACACCAACTTTCTTTTAGAACCTATTGTACGCAAATAAGTTACAATAAATAAAAAAATGCGGTAATTTATTAAAATATCTCAAATAAGAAGTTGCATATTTAACTTATTGTTTTTTCTTGTTCTTTTGGTTTCAATCATTCTTAAAATTTTCAAATTACGCCCCTTTTGTTTGCTAATTAATTATAATTTACAATTTCTTCCTTCGCCTTCAAACAATGTGACAAAAAAATACGGTTTCCCTTCGATAGTTATTGATCAGATCATTGTAATACTTTATGTGGAGCAAACTATTTCAAGGTGACTAGGTAGGGAATGTAAATAGCAACACCAAACATTGTTGCAATAATAAAGGTGATATTTATATGTTATGAGTATACTTTTGTACCGACGAAACATAACATAAGTAATAATTTCGATGACTCAGTTGTAGCAGCACGTATTCACTTCTTCGTACGCACCAATTTTAAATTATCAGAGTATACACTTCGTGTTCCTCACTACACTTTATTGCCGTAACACCTTGAATAAATGTAGCCAAAGACGTGCTAAACAATAATGCATGCAGGTATAAACAATTGCATAAGCAATAGTGTGTATATACAACCTAGGTGCTTTTTGGAACTACATTAAAAATTTATTCATTCACGCATACTACTGAATGTTTGTTGTCACTAACTATCTTGTAGCATTCAATAATTGTTCAATCTACTTGACACATTTGTCGCACAATCCGCGCAATTTAGTCGTAATGGAGTTTTTAGAAGAAGAAAATATTATGAAATCTTGGTATTTATTAAGGAGAAAAAAGAAAAGACATTCTTTGGCGCACCCGTATTTTGCAGAAAATTTTAAACGAAGAATGTTAGTAACTGCAACTCCATGATTTCGTTAAATTCAGAGTGGTGTACAAGATGAGTCCAACAATATTCTCAGAGCTGCTTAGTTTAGTGACTCCTGCAATAAAAAAAGAGCGGATGGCAGTTTTAGGAGATGCATTGGTGTTGAAGAAACACTTCTAATGACGTTAAGATACATTGAAAATATACAATATCTTTTTTTATAAAATATTTTACGTGAATATTTAAGTAATAGTTACAAATTACTTAGCTCTTCTGGACTGCTAAAATTTTGATAGAACTCTGTTAAATTGTTCCTTCGGTCAGATTGATAATGAGGAATATTACAGTTTGAATCTAATTAGATTGATGCAAGAGTTTGAGGATTTGACATGTATGATGACTTTGAAGACGGTATATCGTCTGATAATGAATCCAAGACATCCAAAACTTTTCTCTGAAATTTTCGCTTTTAGTATTCGCTTAGTCTTTGTGTAGTAGTAGTGCATTTATTTTGTAATATAACCATTACAGAAATTGTCGATAATAATAAATAATGTGTACAGTAATAAATACAACAATGTCAATACATAAAAAGGAAAACAGATATAAGTGTATACATACATAAATAAATATATAACAAACAAGTTAGGAAAGACAAAGAGACATGAAAAGATGACTAGACCAGCAGGAACTCCCCAATCGAGTAGCACTCCCTCCGCACCAAAGGTTTCCTAATCTGCTTTGCAAAAGCAGTAGATGACAGTTGTTTTATTTCCAAGAGTAAGTGATTGTATAGCTTAGCTCCCCAATGATCCACTGACCTCTGGGAACAGGCCAGGCGGCGGTAGGGTACCCTCACCACATTCCTTCCTCGTGTAGAGTAACCATGTAGGTGACCGTTTACGGAATACAAGTGGGTGTTGTTATGCACATGCGTGACGACGGACAGAATATATACAGATGGCAAGGTAAGTATATTTTGAGCTGAAAAGAATGTTCTTCAGCTTTGATTACATTCTAGGTTGCACAAGATTCTAAGCGCCCACTTTTGTATTAGAAATATTTTATGCACCTCCGTCGCCATTCCCCAGAAAATGAGTCTATAAGATATGAGTGAATGGAAGTACGAGAAGTAGACAGTTCTTGCGCCTTCCAGTGTTGCAGTATATTTTATCTTCTTTATAGTGTACAGCGCCGAGGACAACCTACTACTCAAGTCATCAATGTGTTGGTTCAAGTTGGTAAGATACAGTGCAGACTGGTTTGGGTTTGATGTGTTCTAGAACTGAATGGTCTGACAGAATAGAATAAAGTAACTTTGCTGTAGGTAGAATCTGCTCCAAGAGCGTCTGAAAACACAGCAGGGAAGAGAGAGAGCACACTGGAATAATACAACCAGTTAAATTTATGGTAAACGACCATCAAAGAAAAGGCCTGAAGAATATTACTGCAGTTCTGTCAGAAGGAATCATCTTCGGCAATTAACATATCTTTCTGCAGGCACTCGACACTGAAACGATACCTACAGAAAATTGGATCAACACTGTAGATATCAACTGCAGACTATGTGACAGAAAACGTTACCACATTCTGTGTGAATACGAGCTCTAGACGAAAAAAAGGCAGACAATTTTTAGCAAGACAAAAAATGATCTAGAGAATTACTTTGATCAACCAGTCACATATAGGCTGTGACTGGTTGATCAAAGTAATCCTATAGGTTCAATTTTGGTTAAATTAGTGCCAGAGTGCCTTGGCACTGTAACGAATGGTATAATTTAATGTGAAAAAATAACAAGAAACTTAATGCAAAAAGCCAAGAGGCTGCAGTGTTTCCGCAAATTCCATGCCAGAGACTTCCGTAATAAAAAGTCGCGCTTGATATTCTAAATATTGTTCACTTAAGGCTATTTCTTGTTATTGCTGCGTTTTATATAGTATTGTTAAATTAAAATTATGTTAATAAGACATGTCTCGTTGACTTTCTGCATATCGTGGATCTGAGTTGAAGAATCAGTATGGACAGCACCGATATTGAGTCATCGTAAAGGGAGATTAATACAATTTTGTCACTGCACTTATTACTTAGAGGCCTACTTGCAAACTTCGTTTTGGTTGATTTTTCGAGAGATATTATCACGACTTTTTACAATATTGCAGAACACTAAATCTCCAAATTACTTTCAAAACATTGCAATAGATAGAGTAAATTCATTATTAGAACTTTATCATAGATATCAGCCTGTAATTTTCTTGTAAAATGATATGACATGGATATGCGAGATTTTGGAAATACGCCTCGCAATACCTGTCGTATCATTCATAATAGACTTATTATGTTGAGATCTGTTTCGATATTATCGGAAGTAATAAAGATAACGTAAATAATTTTTAGTAATAGGATCTGAATTAACTAAAAACATCGAAGAAATCTAATCACATACTTTATAAATATTATTATATCAGTCGATGATTAGCTCAAATAAATAAACGTTACGAAAGATAGTAGGTTCTATGTATGTATGTACTTACAATGTAATATATCCAAAAAAAATACAATCTCACATACACTATGTCGATAAGTAAAAAAAATAAAGCAAACTTTGTTTTATGTGTGATTTTTTTACCTACTACACTGATTATGATAGTATTAATTAATAGTTATTGATTAATATGGTAAAATTATAAATATAAATTAATAGTGAGCTAAATTACAATCTGACTGTAATAAGTGCGTGTGTTCATTTTATTTGACAAGAAATTAATGTGATTCAATAAGCGTGGCGATAGGCAGTTTCATGAAAACTGCTAGGCCTGGAACTTGGGGTAAAATGTTCATCGGTAGAGGGAGTGTATGCTGTGTTTAATCATAAAATCATAATTATCTCAGAAAACTGTTAGTTGATCTATAGCTTTGAATGCTTTTGTGCATTAATCTAAAGCAAACTACGGTAATACTGTCCACCAGGAAGAATAGAGTGGTATATTTGACACCTCCTATTATTCAAAGTGTAAAGCTTACATTTTCAGATAGTATAAAATACCTAGACGTCTTATTTGATAAGACACTATCCTAGAATCTACATCTGGAAAAGATTATCCCCAAAGCGAGGCTATCCTTGTGGGCATGCCGAGGGATATGTAGAAATCTTGTAGGTATCTCTAATAGTCTTTGGCTCTATGTGATGTAGTAGCCTCCAACCATAACCTATGGAGCAAGTAGCTTAGTATCAAAAGGCACAACAAGCCAGAGCCACAGCAAAACTTACATTCATATAATAGATGCCAAGTGTGGCAATCTCACGAGCAATGTCTTCTTCTCCATCAGTGGCACTAAACTCTCTTCTGGACCTACCACACTTACACATTGTTGTAGAAAGGGAAGCCAGATGAACTGCATATCGCCTATGGCAAATAGTGCATCAATCGCCACATGCTCATGTCTGTGTGACCCATATATATAATACTACTATATGCGGGTATTGTCAAAAATTTCCGAAATCAAAGGAGACAGTCATATCGGATATGCCACAACGTTCTGCTGCATTATGCGCATGCGCGAACCTTAATAACCATGCATCTTTCTTGGCACATGTTGGTCAGTTGTTTCATTTCACACAATTTCACATGTGTTTCCCGTTGACAACTGTGCGTATGTTAACGCTTGATCATTGTTTATTGGTGATATTGTGGTTATATCCATTGCTGTTGATTATTTTATATTATTTAACTGTCATGAATTAGAATTTAAGTCTGTATCAATGATTTAGTTTTTGGATATAAAGATGGTTAAGATATTACTATTTGTGTGGCGATCAACAAACCAAAGGAAACGTAAAGGCTTCTATGCTATAGTAAAGCAAATAGTTATAACATGGATAATCTGTAGTATACAATTAAACTTAGATTTTCTTCAGATTTCCTAAAGACGACAAACAGACATCTGCCTGGAAAAATTTTGTGATTGCTCAAATGAAGATGATGTAACAACTTTATGATTTGTTCGGCTCATTTCTCCGGAGATTTTATAGAATCAAATGCAAAATACTGGCGAAAAAGTCTCTATCGTAAAATCCACAGCCATACCATCAATTCCTACAGTAACAGATAAACGCGTACATCTACATCGAGAACTGATATACATATAGTAAAGAAACAGTAAAATATTCTTTTTAATATATCCTATTCTATTTCCATATATTGAATGTATATTTTTCTTTGTAGTGGGCTATTAATCATGACGAGATTTTATATATATGATAGAATTATCCCAGTTTCCTATGTAGAAACAATGGATATGAATTATCAGTAATGCTGATTTCTTGAAACTTGAAACTACAACCGACTACCACAAGTCGTACACTACTGCATTATGAACCTGGATGAATATGCCGCCGCCTTCTGCTCATCATCCCTTGATATGCAAAATATAGCATGTGCACAGTTATTCACACCTTGGAAGATGTCAAGGGGATTTTTAATAATCAGTGCATGCATTTGTAACTTAATTATGAGTGCTACGTATCCATTCGATTATACACGAGGGAAATTATTATCATCAAAGATGAGAACATACTACAAAAATATTACCAAATTTGTTCTTTTCCAAAACCAATAAATGTAAAGTGTTTTTATTTCCTAACTACTTTGCTGGTATCTCAAGAATTCTTTTTTTTTCAGTGTAAGCGTTTCTTCGTCAATCGATTTTTATACAAGTAATGATTTAATTTGTTATGACATAATTAAAATAAATATCTCATTAAACATCAATGTATTTTATTACCCTATATTATGAATTAATCATCACTTTTGATATTTACGAATTACCACATCTCCTATCGTATTTATAAAGTTTAAATTCATACATATATCACTAAAAAAGTCATTTCTTGACCANAGTAGAAGAATTTGAAAATTTAATTTAACTAAACATGGGTTTAAACTTAAATATTGTCATGATAACCAAAAGTTCAACAAAGAAACATTTTGTTAATTCTAACACAGTAAACTTTTCTGAGTGTACCCTATAGCCTTCAATAACCCAATCGTAAACACCATCTTCCTCTGAACCCGTACCGCGCACGTTTAAACATCCATATAACTATCTTACCAATACTATAACTCCATCACAGTGTTACTTATAAAGTTATGGTAACAGCAACCACAACAGCAGCTTTGTAGATGAACTATACAATTTGAGGATAAATGTCGATTAGAAGTAGTTCCCAGAAGTGCTCTAAACCAGAAGCCACCAAGTTTATAGCAGAGCTGTTATCCGGATCTGAATAATTTACCTATCGGATGTAGAATCTGAACGAACCAGGAATCCGGATCCAGATAGTAATCTGAAGCAATAGTGAACTCGGATGGTGGGTCCCATACGATTCGGATATTCGGATGTCAATTTTAGCGGCTAGTACAGCACTAATGTTTACCAGTTTAATGTATGTTACAATATTTATACACGATGAAATTTCTGAAAATTAAAGTGATCTCAGATGTTCACAAAATGTGGGCGCTAACTGTTTTAGTTTATCGCATATGGCAGCGTCAGTATACCTTTACTCTAGTAATAAGAGTTTAATAAATACCACATGCATAAGCTACAACTAATATGGCATTAAAAGCAATGGCAACGGCACTCCTGCAATGTTAAGATTTATTAGGGAGCCTGTGGGTATTGCCACAAACTTCAAAAACATCAGCTTCTTGCTGAATTTGCATCTCAAACAGAAATAATACCTAACTCTTTCTTTCATATCCGTTGTCACGCGTGTACGCAGTAAAACTGAAGAGCAGTATCAAACGAACTCTATATCCAAAGTGAGTCCACCAAGTAATCGCAATTAGCAGAATACCCAAAAAACCGTCACAAAATGCAGGCAGTAATATAAATAAGTTGCGCCGATACAGATTAGTACCAGCAAATCTCTATACATGACATTTATGCTACTGTTTTGCTAATACGCTATTTTTATGCTACACGCATGCTAAATGATGCTAATAATCTCTATATACGAATTTTGTAGAATACATTTCATTTAGAATAGGGTTTAATTTCATGTAGCAGTATTATTACTTACCTTAAACAAACCAATAGGTTTCTTGTGGAGAAATCGCCTCACGCAAAGAGGTGTTTTGTTTTAAAATTTTGTAATCAATTTTTTCCAAAATCACTTAAAATGTTCCGTTCGACAATATTGTAAAAAAATTTCTTCATCGTCTATCAAATGACGATTTTCCTTTTCTCGTTAATAAATTGGGATATATCCACATTCTTTTTCTTTTCATTTTGTGTTGTATTTTTTTTATTTGTATCCTTTTCATCCAAAGCTATTATTTTGGATCGAGATTTTATTAGACCAAGATCGGAGTGAGATTGAACCGAGAATGGCATCACAGTGTGCATCGAATCTGAAAAAGGAGAAATATTTCTGAATTTTAGGGTGATTTAAATAGTTTTCTAGACCTTTAGCAGTTGATAAATTACTGCACCAATTCACTCCGACATAGGAGTGGTCGCCAGAGAACCAGTGTAGGGGTCCCTTGGCGAACAAAAGTTTTTTTTTCTGTACACTACTAAAAGCATATATATAATACTACTATATTGCGGGTAGGTGCCTCAAAAATTTCCGAAATCAAAGGGGACAGCTATATCGGATATGCCACAACATTCTGCTGCATATGCGCATGCGCGAAACCTTAAATAACCATGCATCTTTCTCGATATGTTGGTTAGTTGTTTCTGTTTCATTTCACATGTGTTTCTCGTTGACAACTGTGCGTATGTTAACGTTTGATCATTGTTTATTGGGTTGGATGGATATTGTGGTTATATCCATTGCTGTTGATAGTTTCAATTATTTTAACTTGTCATGAATTAGAATTGGAAGTCTGTATAAAATATTTAGTATTCTTTGGAATATAAAGATGGTATGAATATTGCTATTTGTGTGGCCATCAAACAAACAAAGAAAAACGTAAAGGCTTCTATGCAATAGGTAAAGCAAAATGTTATAAAATGAATATATTGTGTAACAATAAACTTAGATTTTCTTCAGATTTCCTTAAAAGACGACAACAGACGATCTGCCTGGAAAAATGTTTGTGGATTGTCAAATGAAGATGATGTAACAACTTTATTGTTCGGCTCATTTTCTTCCGGGAGAATTTTCATAGAACCAAAGTGCAAAAATTATCTTGGGCGAAAAAAGTCTCTATCTAAAAATCCACAGCCATACAAGTAACAGATAAAGAGTCAGTCTAGCATCGAGAACACTGATATACAGTATAGTTAAGAGAAACAGGTAAAAATAACTCTTTTTGAATATATCCATTCATATTTCCATATACTTGAATGTATATTTTTGAAATGATAAAGTCGACAAATATGATATTCTCAAATCTATTTAATTAAACGAGTCAAGTCGGTATATTACAATTCATTTTAAATCATATTAATATGCAAAATTTAAATTAAATTTTATAATACGGATAATAATAAAAACGTAAAATATGTGTATCTATAGATCCTGAAGAACTAATTATACCATTTCAGAAACATTCGAATGAGCCTGCATAACTATCAATTCACTTATATTTACTAAAATTAATTTACGCGTACCTCGACGGAAAGTTTGTATTTCGCGCACTTTATGAACGTTTTTATTTGTTACAAGTTTAGTAACTTTCGCCGCTGCCACACCCCTAATAAACGTCAAAATCGGCGTCCGACCATAACCTGGAAATAGGCACCTTTTTCAAACATAATTTTCACTTACTTTCTTTTCAATTTCATAAAAAAATGAATGTTTCTTTTGGGGGCTGCAGCAAAGTCGGTGTGTTCCATCCGTTAGTCGTCCATATATAAATCGTGAATTCAGCGCGTCGAGGTACGGAACTACAGGCCGATGTAACAACTTTATTGATTTTGTTCGGCTCATTTTCTTCCGGGAGGATTTTAGAGAATCACATATGCAAAAATACTTGGGCGCAAAAAAGTCTCTATCTAAAATCCACAGCCATACCATCAATTCCTACAGTAACAGATTAAAAGTACATCTAACATCGAGAACTGATATACATATTAGGTTAAAGAAACAGGTAAAATATTCTTTTTAATATATCCATGTCTATTTTCCATATATTAAATGTAATATTTTTCTTTGTAGTGGCTATTAATCATGACGAGATTTTAGTAATAGATGAAAGAAGTACCCCAGGTTTCCTACTGTAGAAACAATGGATATGAATTATGCCAGGTATGCTGGATTCTTGAACTTGAACATACAACCGACTACACAATCGTCACTACTGCATATGAACCTGCATGAATATGCGCCGCCTTTCTCTAGCATCCCATGATAGCAAAAGATACGATGGTTGCACAGATATCACACTTGGGAAGATGTCAAGGGATTTTTAATAATCAGTGCATGCAGTTATGTAAATAAATTATTGAGTGCTAGCGTATCCATTCGATTTATATCACGAGGGGAAATTATTTATCATCAAAGGATTGAAAAACATACGACAAAAAATACCAAATTGGTTCTTTTCCAAAACCAATAAATGTAAGGGTGTTTTTTATTTCCTAACTACTTTGCTGGTATCTCAAAAAGAATTCTTTTTTTTATTCAGTGTAAGCGTTTTCTTCGTTCAATCGTATTTTGTAAACAATGTAAATTGATTAATTTGTTATGACATAAATTAAAATAAATATCTCATATAAACATCAATGTATTTTATTTAACCCGTATTTATTACGAATTAATCTATCCACTTTTGTATATTTAACGGAATTACCACATCTCCTATCGTTACTTATAAAGGTTTAAATTTCATTATATGTATCACTAAAAAAAGGTCATTTTCTTGACAAATGAGGAAATATTTGTACTTTTCTCCCAACGAATGAACATTCCATTATTAAAATTATTCGATTATGCCCATCACTACAAAAATTACTTCGTAAAAGTTCGCACATGCGCAAAATACATACACAGAACGACGTGAGACAAAGAAACTCATTTTCTATCCCCCTTCATCGGCGAAAATTTTTATCATTGGTTTTATACGAGACACGCAATATAGTAGTATTATATATATGACTAAAAGACTTGACTCTTAATTATTTGTTTCGTGACGACGTCGTAACTAATAAAACAAGGTCGAAAGATGAATCGCACATATTAAGATGTAATTTTAAAAACTAAACCCGATGTGTTTTTTCAAACGATATAAAGATTTATTTTAAGTAAATTTATTCCAATTTAAACCTTTCGGCGCCCACACTGTAGGTTGCCACTGTTAGATATTTATTAACATCCATGTAGTAAATAATTAAGTGTATATTTGTAGGTGCATACGCCCACTACTTATCTAAATTAACTTCTTGTTTGAAAATACACTTAAGTGTTGTAAAAGCAAGCTGTAGGTATATATTACTTCTTGCAAGCGAATTAAAGTGAATCGAATATGACTTACTAAAAGGTATTTAATAATTTGTTTTTCAACTTTATCATGTTCCTACTAATTTAATATGGCATGTATAAACTCACTTCAATGGTATAACAAGGACTGTGGTATAGTAAAACAGGTAAACAAGATATCGTTTCACTGTAGTGTTACACAAAAGATTAATTTATTGAATAATTAATTGTAAATGGAATATTTTCGGTATGCGGTTGAGGCATGTATTAATTATTTAATCTAATAAAGAACAATTATTAATAATAATATTATGTGTGCACAAAATGAAAAATTCACAAAGGAAATTTAACAGAAAGTTGGATTTATTTGGTATGAAAAGAAGAATGATTAGGTTAGGGTAAAAATTTAAATAAAATCATGTTTTCCTTCAAACTTGCAACTTGCTGCTTGGAGTGAGCAATACGCAATACAAAGAAGTATGAATTCCGAATGTATTCTACCTAACAATATTAGGAAAGCTGCTATTCATAAGTATGAGGATCTTATGCTGCCGTCTATATGTTTATTCGTAAATGATTACGTTAGTTCATTTTCTTTACAACAAGATTATGCTTTGAGTAAGAATTATTTTCTGAAATCAAGAAAACATTTAAAAAATGTTACAGCCAAAGGTAAGTATTGTGTTTCTGTTAAAAAACTAAATTCAAGAAAATCTAGCCTTCCAATCTTATTCCTTTCATAAATTGTAGGTTATGAGAAGGTCACAGGTTAGGTAAATCTCCTTCTTCGATTTCACATGCTCGCAGGTGTAACACCTTTCAGTTGCACAGTGCTATACAATTTGAGAGGAGGTGGATGAGTGTTTCATTCCGTTCCCCACAAAATCTACATTCAGATTCCTTTGCGAATCCAAGCTTATTCAGATGTCCTTTGAGTTTACAATATGAAAGTATTCTTGTTAATATGCGAATGTTGTTCTTACTCAGATTGATGCATTCCCTAAACTCCTCTTCTGGTTATAGGTTCCCAGAAGAGTTTTACCTTACCTCATTCCCTTGAGATCCTCCCCAATAATTAGATCTTGCCATTAGAAAATATTTTTTCCTGTGCATGTACAACAGATAAACTGTTGAATTATTTTTTTAGATGAAAAGAAAATATTTGTTTGCAATATTTACCTATTTGGTTTTGTGAGTAATATATCAATGCTTTACAGAATGTACATTTCGGCTTAACAAACCTTCATCAGACAGATTCTTACTATGTAATAGTCAAAAAAAAATGAATAAAACGCAAAACGACATGAGCGGTTATTAACAAAGTCGTTATCTTTTATCTAAGTTTAATAGCTAAAAATTGGCCAACTAACTTAAAATCGTATTAAGATAACATTTGGTGATTATGTGAAACTCCAGTAAAAGTAAAATAAAATTAAACTAGGATTGATTTTGATTATAAATTGCCTCTTATTTATAAATACGATTTCAGGGGTGTTTTGCGCGAAAAGAAGCACCATTTTGTTGGCGTCAATGTTGTATCTGTTTTATTAGTCGGTAAAAGTAGATATCAAATATATTGATTGATATTTTAATTAATTCTGTTAATATTATATCAGGCTTCTTAGACTTAACGAAGAAATGATGGGCTAGAGTGTATCACAGAACCGGTAACATTTTTGAAATTTACATAATTAAGTACTTACCTGATGTTCGAGTTTCTACGATAGTATCAAATGTTGGTTATGCTATGTAAATTTAAGTATTCTATCGGTATTTAAAGGATATTAGATACTTACTAACTGCTAATTATACTGCAAAACAAGGCGAATTTTATATATGTACATAACTTGATATTACGTATTTGGTTAATGTTATTTTAGGATCGTTCCTAGGTACGTTGACCTGCCGGCGTATTTGATAAGAGCTTTTATTCTTTGGAGCAAATGTCGATTTAGTCTTATGTCTTAAAGAATCGTTCCGGGGAAAGGTAAATATAAACGCAGTCGTTAACGATTTCTTGGGTTGCTTATATATATGTGCCTTACAAGGACCAAAGGGTTGAGTTGAGATTTCTGGAAAAGAAAAATAAAAGTAATGCAAAAAATTATACGGGGTGAACAACAACATACTTTTAATTTTCCCTATCTTTAAAGGCATGTAACTTTCTTATTTTAAATGAACATCCTGTATTTATTACCTTATTTAGATTCTAATTTTAACTATCTTTAAGATTGTATTAATGCTTCCTATACCTATCTGTTATAGTTTCTTAGTAATTTATAATTTTCTTTTTCAAATATCCTAGCCATTATTATTTTTTTTTTTGAAGTAGGCTTGGACAAAACTGCTGTTATTATTCAACATAGATAGACCATAATAATCAGCCTAACTTTTCAACTGGTTTTTTTCTACATACTAATTAAAAGTCATAACTAAGTAAACTTCAGAAATGTACTTTAACGGATAAACTGATATGTTAAAAACCTTAATGTTTTAAAAAATGTTCAAAATGATGGCCATCGTTTTCAATGCAGAAGCGTACTCTTTCTTAAAATGAGTCTTTAACATTACTCAAAACATTTAGTGTTATAGATCGAAACGCCATTCTTATTCGCTCTTCCATATTGTTGGGTGTGGTTGGTGGTATGTTATAAACAATATTTTTAATATATCGCCATAAAAAAAAATCTGGGCTCGTTAGATCTGGAGATCGTGCTGGCCAATTCTGTGGACCTCCGCAGCCTATCCACCTGTTGGAGTACTGCCTATCTAATTCCTCTCGAAAGCTTATTTGAAAGTGCGCAGGAGCACCGTCTAATTGCAACCAGTCTTTGTCAAATATTAATAGGTATTTTTTTCCAAAAGTGTTGCTAAGTTATATTTTATAAATTGTAGAAACATGGCACCATTTAAGAAACCATCAAAAAGTATGAACCTATCACGTGCTTTCAAACTATTCCGCCCCACACATTAACAGACCATCGATGTTGACGATTTAGGGTTCTAAACAAATTGGGATTCTCGTCACTGTAATAATGAAATTATGCCTATTAACCAATCCGTTGTTATGAAAAGTTGACTCATCCGAAAATAAACAATAATCGAAAAAATTTTCGTCATCTCCTAACTTTTCTAGAACCCATGAGTTTCATGTATGGGTAAAATTTGTTCATCTTTATAATTCTTCTGATGCTTCCTCTGCTTATTCCTGTAGCTTCATTTATTTTTCGCTGATTTGTATGCGGATTCGATATCTAAAATATTATTTCCTTCATTTCGGGTAACCGGTTTTTGTCGTTCTGTTTTCTTATAACACACACTTCCTGTACTTCGGAATACTTGCAGCAAATTTTCTAAAGAACGCTTATCGGGATGGCGTCTGTTAGGATATTTTTGCGCATAAATCCTTGATGCTAGCAAACAATTTTCTTCACACTCTCCAATTATTAAATCATATCAATCCTTTCTCCTTGAGGGTAATTTCTCATTGTAAATAATTACACCACCATAATTACTTTTTAAATAACCACGAACAACAATGATACGCAACTGACAAGTTATGTTATTGTCAAATGACTTTTGTGTATAATGAATAATAGCGATACTCTTGTCTAAGCCTACTTTTGAAAAAGAATTGATAGGAATTAATATTTGAAATATTTTTTTTTTAAAATTACTAAGAAGCTATAATAGATAGGTATAGGAAGCATTAATACAATCTTAAAGATCGTTAAAATTAGAATCTAAATAAGGTAATAAATACAGGCTGTTCCATTTAAAATAAGAAAGTTACTTGCCTTTAAAGATAGCGAAAATTAAAAGTATGTTTTTGTTCACCCTGTATAATTTTTTGCATTACTTTTATTTTATTATCAAGTGTAATGCTCTCGTTAAAAAAAAATAAATATAGTTTAAAATATCTAGCTTAAATATGCATGACAGGCGTGCTTCTTAAAGTTTGGTTTACATTTTAAGGAATAGTAAATTATCTCGTAAACGAGTTGAGTTAGGTATAAGAAACCTAACACCAACTTGCCTTTATTTAGTCTGTACTATAAAATATGTCATAATATACAGGGTGTTCCATTTAATTTTCACACAACTTGGTGTGTAATTTTTCTTTGGAGTCACCCTGTATACTTCAAAATAATTTTTGAAATGTGGTCCTTCTGAACCTGTATAATCCTTAACTAAAAGAAAATTGAAAATATGTTACCAAATTTTTTATATGAACCGGCGCGAATGTAGTGGCCCAGCCTGTATAATACCACTGCTTATATGGTTTGTTGTCGCTATTTTTCCAATGTAGATTTTCTGTTAATGTTATTCATAATCCTGTAATTTGTATGCTCAGCTTGTAATATACTGAGAATTGGCACTTACTTATTTGCAATTAACGCACACTGAAAAGAAAAAAAAAACAAATTAAGAAAATGAAAGGAGATATTCTGAGTACAACTATGATTCCATAATTTTAAATAATGATCACTCAAGAAAATAGTTTATTTTTATAGTAAGTTATTAAGCCACATAAAAGGAAAAACTTTTAAATTGCTGAAAAGCATTTATGAGTTTTTATTTTATTTTGTTCAATTTATGAAGCATTATTTACAATAAATTTATGAAGTAGTAGTGAGTATAATTAGCTGGTAGATTCGTTATCATATAATAATCCTGGCTTATTATTTCTGAACAATTAAATTGGATTTACTGGTAATTGTGAAACTGTGAATAATAAACACTCCAAGTACAAATGCGGATTAATGGTGCCTATAATGACAGAGAATTTAAACTAACCAGAAGCTTTCGAAAACGATAAAAATCATAGGTATATAAAACTTAAATGTACAGTCACCGACATTAATATTTAGCACCATCACAGCGTCGAGATAATTGTTCGAGTGCTAAATGATAATGTCGGCGATTGTACGTACCAATTAATGCAGAATTTGCAAATAACTCAAAAGCTGTTGCATTTAGGAATGAGGAATTCTATTACAAACTGATAATAAATTGGCAGCAGCAATAGAAAGCCTCATAAACTTCCCTCCTCTCCATTTAGTAATAATAGGGGATGCAAAAATGGGCCATTTCAGATTGCAAGAACCACCAGGTGGCAGATATATCCCAAAATTGGACACAAAAAATTGCCGTCATGTGGAAGGCGACCTTTGAGAATGAATCAGACACATTTTGACATATTTTTCTAACAGAAATTTCGAAGATTGAAATCACAGATGGATAAGCAGGAAATAATCCAACTATAATAATAGACTCGAAGAATTGATTTGGTGTCGAAATCGAAAACAGGGCTGAAACTGGAGTCTATAGTGAGGTGAGAAACACAACGATCACCCATCCTCTAGGAAAATATGCCCCGGTCTTGCTAGCAGAGGCAATCAGGCGATACTGAGGGTGCATTCGAGAACTGACTAGCTTAACATACTGCAATAAATTCACTCCGGATGTCCGGACATTCGGCAATCAAACGAATCGAAGAAGCCGATGAGTTAGCAAGAAATCGATCGATGCATCCAGGAAATGTAAAAAAAGCAGTACAAAAGCAATAAGGAATGGGTTAAAGAAAAGCACAAAAAACACTGGAATAATACAACCAGCCAAATTGATGGAAAGATCTTTATTTATAAAGGACCATCAAAAAAGAAAACTGCTGGAGCTCTGTAGGAATCATTTTCACACCGTAACGGGTTTTCTAATAGGACATTGTACATTGAAAGGGCACCTAGAGAAGTTTGGGATCAACATTGGAGATACCCACTGCAGGCAGTGTAATGGGATGACAGAAAACACTTTCCCTGTAAATCCGAAGCGCAAGACGCAAAAGGCGTGCAATTTTTGGGAAACCAGAAATGAATCCAGATGATTATTACTTCGATCAAACAGCCAGAGACTATGGCAGATCAGTACGGGTTCCAGATACTGAATGGAAATGGAATTAAATGCTAGAAGCCAGGACACTGCAGCATAGTGTAAAAAAACTTCTTTCCGAGGAATAAAACGTCTCTAATAGTTGATGTATTAGAAATCACTTTTGCTTTTGGTTTTGATTTGACATTATCGACTACATTTTTAAAAGAGAATATACATTGACGCAATGCATTAATAGTTGATTGGTTCTTCGAAGCACTTACATCATGTTTGTCGATAGAATATAATTTGCAGTCAAAAATAGGATTGAATGACTTGCATAAGTGTCAGGCCCTAGTACAATTAACTGCAACAATACTTATTATTTATTTAGCCAGACTCGTTGGTTCGTTAAAATTAACTGTTTATATAATCAGCATTAAAAAGTAATCAAAATACAAATTTGATTATCTCTGCTATTTATAAAGTAATTTAATTAATTGTAAGGTAATGGTTTCTGTTTCCACAAAATAATCTTGTCATAGATAAATCTTGTAAAGACACTTCTAATATCTAACCTGTAATTCTTGTGCATTTATTTTAGAATAATACTCTAAACTTTTTGTTATGTGTTTAATATAAGAAATTAATGTCCTTGATATATCTATAGCAAGTCATTGTTCTAGCGAACAGGTTTATCAGAATATTGAACTTTTTATAGGAATAATTTGAAATCTGCAGAGCAGTCACGACCAGCTATGATTAACACATACCAATTAATGCCTGCGGCTTCGTCGCTTTTGTAATTTAATGATTTTAATTTAGGAAAATAAACTAAAAAAATAGGAAAAATACTTTATTGTTATTGTGAATACATATTTTTTTTTTAATTATAATATCAATAAAAAATTATTGTTTCTATTTAGAATGCACATGTATGTAAATTTTGAAGTGGTATAAAAGCTGAAAAAAGATGATCGCTAACGAATCCAGCGCAAAATATCATTCACTATCTTATTTAATACTTTTTTGAAAATCCTGAAACTCATCAATTTTATTTTTATGAAAGGCATTAGCTTACACTTTTTTTGTTTTCTATTGTCTACCTGTGACACCATTAGTTCCTATATAGCGCAATGCTATTTTTCTTTTGGTCCTTTTTATCAGGCACAAAAGTCGTGCAAATTCACGTCCTTGCTTTTTCCAGAGCCTTTAGGGTTGCCTCTTGCCAAAGCCTAAGTGTGGGGACTACCTCCTTGCACCATTGCACACTATCTTGATCTGCACAGGTCACGATAAGATGACCTAGTCGATGTGTACATCTTGTGGGATGTCATCCTAAGTTGTCAATAAAGAGCCGTGGACTGCCTTAAGCTTGTCCGGTTCCAAATGGCTAGCTGGGTAGCCACCGCTGGCTACCTCTCTGAAGGTTAACCCTTCAATTGTCGGCTTTTTACTTCTCGGTACGTTAGGTGAGGTATTTCCTTCCGATCGTGGGTATTTTTCGGATCCCACCTGTGCATTAACCGTTTCCCTAACCTTCTCTGGCTCTCCGGACTTGGTTGCCTTCTTGACTTTTGTTGCGCCTTGAAGACGTCTTCCTAACCTTTTTGTGCGTGCAGGATAACGTTGTCTTTGATTACGGCTCTTCGAGCCTCGATGCAATCTTGACTCTGCTTCACCAGCTTTTGCACTTTTGAGATTTCATCACCGGACATAGGTCAACGTCCTCGACGAAACCTACCCTTAAAGTGGTTTTCTTTGAACTGTTGGATGAGCCAGGCATCACCACCTTGGGTACATCCTCTTTTGTATTTTTTTCTGCTTTATAACTTTGCGAAAGGGGTTTTTAAAAGTTCTTAGGTCATCCATGAATGATCCCACAAGTAGCTATGGAAAGGTTAGTTCACTCCAGCAGAGCCTCGCATGATTGGAATAAGTCATTTATGCAATGTTCATCTAAGTTTGCTAAATCTTTTTCTGGATTATTAGTTCACCAAGGTCTGTTTTAAAAGACCAAATAATTTAAACCAACTAAGGTAACAAATTTAAAATGAAATAGAGAATATCAGTCTAGTGAATATTATGAAAATAGAAGTGACATGCTTTATTTCTTTGAAATAAAAATTTACTTAATCATAGAACTTCGTTAAGATAATTAAATTGATCTCCATGGCATAAAGTTAGTAATGAATAAATGATGGAAAATAATATTTAGGTATGGCTACAGACGTATCGTTAAACTCTTTTATTACTTATCTCATTAATGAAAGTTAAATGAAGGAAGAAAAAACCTACGTGCAAATTACGGTTTTTCTTTCAGATGAATTAAGTAAATATAAAGGTAAATAAATTAAGTTGACTTGCACCGCCGTTGTTACAAACAATAGGTTTGTATGCAGATATTAATGACCAAATGATTAAAGGCAGTTACGTATCCTTTCATTAATCCACGCATATATTTATTCGAACAAACTTAGTTCTATATTATAATGATAAGGCCATATCATACATGTTTACATTACATTCTAATGTTTATATAAGCAAGCAGTTGCCTTGAACGTTACACTTGGCTTTACTTGGAATTCTACATATAATTGTTATTGTTAATTATAAGGACGAATTTGATTGGTGTAAAGTAAATGTTGTTACGATATTTTATATATTATTGATGATCACTGTTGTTCAGCTAAGCATTGAAAAACCTTTCTTTTTATAATTGAATCGAGTGATAACCAACAAAGAAATATATTGTTAGTAGCTTTAAAACTATTATGATATTAGTACAGTCAAAATGAAATCAATTGATGGGTCAAAAGCTTGATCAAGTGCAGAAATATTGCTTTAATGTTTAATTTTTAATAAAATTATAGGTAAAGCTAGTTTGGTTAAAGTAAATAATGCAATAAAGTACACATTTTACTAAATTTTGATTTTTGTATTTATTCCAGAAAGTTATGTCTTTCTTTAGTGAATCTAAGTAAGGCTTATTTATTTTTCTTCATAACCCTATTAGTTAGAACTATTTATATAGAGCATAAGATTTATTTATTAAACACATTTAAAATACCAATTTATTTGGGGTGTTTATTTTGTTATTGGCAGCTTTATTTAATTTTAAATAATGCATATAAACACATGCATGTTTATTTTGTTGCTACTGTTCAATAATTTATTTGGACAGGATTTATTTATGAACAATAAAGTTTATTAAATAAAAACATCACTTAATTGTAAATAAATATTTTTTAAATAAAAATAAACACATTACCCCCGCCTTAGATTACTTTATTTTAAAAATATTATTGTGCATATTTAATATTACTTATTTGAAAGAATAGTACAAATGATTTACTTTATTTGTTTGTTCACAAACATATGTTAGGCAATATCCAAAGTTAATATTAGTTTGATGTGATCATTGTTATTTTCAAATAAACTTTTCTATCAGTGTACAAGTTATAACTCTGGTGGCATATGCATACAATTTTTAAAAAAATCGTTGGAGGTGTTTCTTTCCCTTTGCCTGATGAATACATTGGGAAGCATTTGAAAAGTGTCGGTTGCCCATGACTTTAATATATATAAAATGATTCCAGATGCAAGTATTGCGAAATATCTCGACATTAATGAGAAATTTTGGTTAAAACATTTCTTTTTTACTTACTGACAAAGTTTAAGAACGGTGAAAAGGTTAAAGATTAAAAAATAGGAAGCATAAATCCTAAGTAAATAGTTGCTTATTTCAGTGTGATCGTTTACACTATTTTTGTCTTTTTTGATCATTTCTAAAATATTTCTAGCATAGTAATTTTGTTGGCCAAAATTAAGGTTCTATTGAAATTAACTATATAATGGAAATTGTTTTAATGTTTCTTTTTTAAATTAAATTAAATTTGTAGAAAAATTTGACCAAGATACATTTGTTGCAGTCATTATAAGGAATTTTATATATTGCATCAGGATTTTTATTCTATGGAGTTTCGGGTTTTTTATTTTGTAGAACAAAATTATGTTGATTTCAATTTTTCCATTAAGGACATGGTCGATATATTTAAGCATATATTTTGAATATGATGACATTTTATATACAAATCGAAGATTTAGCAATGGGATTACTAATCTCAAGCCTTAGAAGATCTCAAAGAGGTTTATACAACAAAATTAAAATTTATAATATTCATAAATGACAGCCTACTTATTTTAGCCCCCAATTGACTGGATGATTGATTGATTAATTTGAGCGCTGAGTACAGATTAGGTCTATTTATTATCCCTTTAATACCGCCTACTATATATTTTCTTACATAAACAGGTTAGTTCCCTTAATTAGGTTTAACACCTCGTGTAACTTTTTTCCGGCAAATCACTCTTCAGCTGATTGCTCCCCGCAATGGTAGTCTCTGTTGTTCCAATGCAACGCATTAAAAAACAACGTGGTAAGCTGTCTTCTTCTCTTTCTCCTTGCACTGCAACGTTTTAACCCTTTTACATAAGAATAAGTATCGATCGTACAAAATTAGCACATCCCAAGAATTTCTACTTGACGATTTTTTATTACTGTCGCCTGGCCTTTTTTATGAATGAATAATTAATATATCCCGAACATGAATATTTTTTCAATAATATACTATTTACCGACGAATAGGTAGGTATTTTATTTACTATTAGGCTTTCTAAAACATATTGCTGTGAACTGATGGTCCAAGCATATAAGTAAAGAGAAATTAAAAATGACAAAATTAATTTAGCTAGCTCAGCAAAAATGAATTCAAAAGGGCGCCAGAGATACTTAAATCTCAAGCGAACTTTTATTAAAAAGTAATAGTGGGCGGTTGCAAAAATGACTTTCATTAAAATTCCCAAAAATTGAAATGGCAGATTCAAAAATAAAAGAACTAGTGATTTTTAAAATGATATTTACAATCATTAACTTTATTTAAAAAAAAAAAAAAACATTTGATACAAATTTGCAGGAGAAATGAAAACCATAAATATAGGATTCTGGCATAAAACAAACCTGCATAAGATTCTACAATTAAGAAAGGACAATGCAAATCCTTTAGCAAACAAAATGGAGAATTCGTTCTAGAAGGACTTTCCAGTACCACAAAAAATATCCACGTGGTTTTAAAAATTCAAAGCAAACTAAAATTATACTCAAATGACGTAAAGAAACAAGAAAAATTAACAATGAAATAAAAAACAAGCTCAACAGCTTCACTTCACCTGCCCAGAGGTGATAAAATAAAATTAAATTGAAAATTACTAACAAAAAATGGAAAATTTAAACTCTAAACGCGCTTACTTCTAAAACGAATAATATTAAAAAGCCTTACATGTAATGTGCACAAATACATAAACACTAATTAACAAAAGAATTACTAGATAGGCGATTTTTAAACACTACAACGAACTACATCTTAACTGAAAAGATTACCATTAACGGTATCCGAAAACTAGACACATCAAAACGCGGGCTCGTCTATCTGATAACTCCTCCGGCCTCTAGGGTAACATGGCATATATGTGAAATTTACAAACTCGTCCGTTCAACGCACAGCGCAACGCTAAGGAAAAACTAGCAAATAAACTATACAATACAGGAGTACGCAAAATGTACAAATAAATGAGATTAAATATACACAATTGTCCAAAAAAAATGGAAACAAACAATTAAATAAAAATTCTTAACAAAACTTGTAGAAACTCTATCATTGTTTTGACAAGGCTGATTTGGAATAAATAAAAAAACACATTTAAATTTCCGAAACCCGGGGTGCCAGACTACAGCACATCTCCCAATTGTTAAGGGGAAAACGAAAGTCCGCACACAAAAAAGCAATATTCTGAAGTGTCTCGCACTAAACAAACAATACCGTATCTCCGCACACAGGGGTGAAAACGTCACTTCCGGGTGATGAAAACTACCCGGGTCCGTGGTGGGAGTGTCCACATACCATCCGGTTGATCCAGTTTCCAACAACAATCGGCATAGCAGTCGGTATGGCAGACGATGTGGCAGTCGGTGTGGCAGTGGTGGGTCTGCATCATGAAGAACTTCTCTACTCCATGGATGTACCCCTCGCTTGTAAGCTCCAGAAGGATAACTCGAAAAACAGAGAAATTCTTTTAAATTGTGCTCCAACATGGCTTCAGGAACGGGATTTTTCTTAAATTTGACAGGGTTTGACTTGACTTCATTAAGACAGTGTTCGGCATCAATAACAATAATGGGCAACTTATTTTGTAAGGATACATGCTGGTTGAAAATTTCCTCGACTTCAGCTTCAGACTTCTCATTATGATTGATTTCACTTTGATTTTCGACATTTGGGGATTCGATGTGGGAATTGATAACTTCTTCTGGGAATTCTTCTTCAGAATTGCTGACTACTTCTGGGAATTCTTCTTGGGAATTGTTGATTACTTCTGGGAATTCTTCTTGGGAATTGTTGATTACTTCTGGGAATTCTTCTTGGGAATTGTTGATTTCTTCTTTCTCTACCTCTAACTCACCAAAAACCTCAACCTCAATATCCTCTTCTGATCCAACATCTCCAACAACTTTTTCGCTACCTTGTATATCATCACCTCTAACTTTTCCGCAACCTTGTATTTCAAACTTAAAACTATCATCACAATATTTCATTTTTTCATCATCCTTTTCATCATCAACATTTTCATCATCAACAACATTTTCATTCTCCTTTTCTCTACTTAAATCATCATCAACATTTTCCTCTTCTCTACCTAAACTATTAATATTATTTTCCCTTTCTCTACCTAAATCATCAACAACTTTCTCTTCCCTTTCTTTATTCAAAACAACAACATTTTCATCAACTTTATCTTCCCTTTCTTTACTCAAATCATCAACATTTTCATCAACTTTATCTTCCCTTTCTTTATTCAAAACAACAACATTTTCATCAACTTTATCTTCCCTTTCTTTACTCAAATTAACAACATTATTATCAACTTTATCTTCCCTTTCTTTAACATTCTTATCAAATCTGTCAACCTCGAGTTTACTACCAAATACTACTTCCTCTAATCTTTTTACACAATCATTTTGCTTCTGTAGCAATTCTTTGTTCTGAGCAATCAATTCTTTTTTAGTATCACTCAATAACCCTTTTATCATTGCCATCATATCATTCATACTCTTAATGCTTTCCTTATTGTTAGTCCTGTTTCCTCCATCTCTCTGAATATCCTTTTCGTCCATCCTTCCCTATTGTCCTGCCACAATTTCCTTTTCGTCCATCCTTCCCTTTTGTCCTGCCACAACCGACTCCTTCCTGCCATGAGTTCCTTGGCTCCGCCAACTCTGGTTTCCAGGAACGTCCACTTCCTGATCCCTCGTGGTCCTGTCCATCTTCATACTCGCAGCGGTGTACATAAAAAGTTTTTAAACACACGATAATCAGCCTTATCAACGCAACGAGAAATTCTCACAAATTCAAAACACGGGATCCTAATCTTACTAATTACCATTACAATCATATCGTGCTTCGCACATTGGGATTGCCATAAATATATGCTCAAAAACTGCATGAGAATTTACAATTTAAAAAAAAAATAATATCGTGCCTCGCACGTTGGTCGCCATAATTTATGCTGTGAACTGATGGTCCAAGCATATAAGTAAAGAGAAATTAAAAATGACAAAATTAATTTAGCTAGCTCAGCAAAAATGAATTCAAAAGGGCGCCAGAGATACTTAAATCTCAAGGGAACTTTTATTAAAAAGTAATAGTGGGCGGTTGCAAAAATGACTTTCATTAAAATTCCCAAAAATTGAAATGGCAGATTCAAAAATAAAAGAACTAGTGATTTTTAAAATGATATTTACAATCATTAACTTTATTTAAAAAAAAAGAAAAAAAAACATTTGATACAAATTTGCAGGAGAAATGAAAACCATAAATATAGGATTCTGGCATAAAACAAACCTGCATAAGATTCTACAATTAAGAAAGGACAATGCAAATCCTTTAGCAAACAAAATGGAGAATTCGTTTTAGAAGGACTTTCCAGTACCACAAAAAATATCCACGTGGTTTTAAAAATTCAAAGCAAACTAAAATTATACTCAAATGACGTAAAGAAACAAGAAAAATTAACAATGAAATAAAAAACAAGCTCAACAGCTTCACTTCACCTGCCCAGAGGTGATAAAATAAAATTAAATTGAAAATTACTAACAAAAAACGGAAAATTTAAACTCTAAACGCGCTTACTTCTAAAACGAATAATATTAAAAAGCCTTACATGTAATGTGCAAAAACATAAACACTAATTAACAAAAGAATTACTAGATAGGCGATTTTTAAACACTACAACGAACTACATCTTAACTGAAAAGATTACCATTAACGGTATCCGAAAACTAGACACATCAAAACGCGGGCTCGTCTATCTGATAACTCCTCCGGCCTCTAGGGTAACATGGCATATATGTGAAATTTACAAACTCGTGTGCGTTCAACGCACAGCGCAACGCTAAGGAAAAACTAGCAAATAACTATACAATACAGGAGTACGCAAATGTACAAATAAATGAGATTAAATATACACAATGTCCAAAAAAAATGAAACAAACAATTAAATAAAAATTCTAACAAAACTTGTAGAAACTCTATCATTGTTTTGACAAGGCTGATTTGGATAAATTAAAAAACACATTTAATTTCCGAAACCCGGGGTGCCAGACTACAGCAATATGTTGGTTATTTTTATTGACTTTCAAAACTTTTCATTCTTTTTTTCTTTCTTTTGATGTTGTTTATGAGCTCTGTCACTGAAATTTATAGTTTACATTATCTCATGCTTCGATATAAAAATAATTACGAATAGAAAAGAAGCATGAATAGATTTTAGTTATTCAATAAGTATTGTCTTATTATTTTCCTTTTCACTAATACAAGTGTATGATTTACTATTACTTTTACAAACTTCATAAATAAAGTGAGAAAAAGAATAACAGAATCATTAATTCGGCTGAACTATAGCAATTCACCGAACGTTAATAAATGTGTTCTGGGGTTTCGTGCCTATCTACGCCTACAGTTGAAGTCCTTTTCATTTCCAATCGCCTAGAATGCAATCGAAAGCTCGCAACTTTTCACGCCGTAGAAAGCTTGCAGTGGAAAATGCATATATATATTCAATTTTTCATTAAAAATAGAAAACAAAAAAAGAAAACAAAAAAAGAAAAAAAAAAACAAAAAAAAATCAAATCAAAATGTATACGATTTATATGCAAAATGTTAGAAACATGAAAAATAAATTCCATGAAATTGAAATAATACCAAAAACCGAACACAATCCAGACATAATTGCATTGACAGAAACTTGGCTGACCCCGACAGATGAAAATTTATACCAAATAGCAAACTACCAAGCAGTATATAACTCAAGAACAAGCAGAGGAGGGGGAATAGTATTTTACACAAAACAAACCATAAACTATGAAATCCTACTAAATAAAACAATAAAAAGCATAGAAATAATTACAATTTTGTTAAAAGTACAAACATAAACTATAACCTAGTGTACAAGCCACACTAGTAAACCTAGAAACTTGAAACAATAATGCGAAATATATATACTGAGCACAAGAGACAGCACCTGTAATGGGCGATTTCAGATAAATATAGCTGTGCAGGACAATAATAATGTTAAATAATGTTAAATAATATCAAAAAAAATCTAGAAAACAAAAATACAGTAGTAGTAATATCAGACATGAAAAAAGCATTCGACACGATATCAAAAACAAATTAATAAAAAACTAAACAACTACGGTGTAACAGGAAAAGAGCTAATCTAATAAAAACATACTTATTAAACAGAACAACAAACTACAATAGCAACAGAGTTGAGAGTAGCAGTTCGACGGCCCGAATTGGGGTGCCACAGGGTGGAAATCTACCTCCAATACTAATACATCACATACACAAACGACATGCTAAAACTAAAAATACATGGAGACATATATGCTACGCAGATGATACCTGTATCACACATATCGCAGGAAAAATCCAGCAAAAGATTCCGCAAAACATAGACGAAGATATACAAAAATGAACATGGTGCCAAACAAACTAATAAGAATCAACGAAACAAAAACAGAGTATATGACATTCACAAGAAAGACCTTTCCGCCAAATTTTACTATACGCATAAACAATAATAAAATAACGGAAGTACAGAAAGTGAAATACCTAGGGATAACCATACAGCAAAACTTGAAATGGGACAAACATGTAGACACGTTAGCAAACAAAAACATCCAAATATTAGCTGCGATACGCAACATGAAAAATATCTTACCTCACATATGAGAAAATCTATTTATCGTAGCGACCGTACGCCTTGCCGTGCAAATACCTGTACATTTTGTATATGCTTATGTTGTATATATTATGTATAGTATGTTACGGATGGATAAATGCTTTAAGAAAAAAAAAAGACGTCTATTCTGTGTGGATACTTTCTTAGATACCCGTGTTGAGAGCCAGCACATCTATCGCTAAATGCTTAGACGGTTGCCTCATCATCCCTTTCCTCGTTGTTCCAGCGAACCTGGGTATTCCTCTTGATCCACTTAGCCATTCCACTATATCGCATTCTGGGTTATCGCCAAACCTGGTTCAGATCCACTGAATTTGATTTCAGAGCCCTTTTTTGCTATCTCGTTTACAAGTTCGTTGCCTGCTATGCCCTTATGCCCTGCCACTCACACCAAAGTAACTTTGTTGTGCTTAGCCAGTGTTTTAAGGTTTTCCATGCAATCCCAAGGTAGTTTCGAGGTTACCTGATAGGATGTTAAGGTCTTGAGAGTCGCTTGACTCTCCGATAAGGTATTGATCAGCGGGCCCTTGGGTTGTTTTTTTCGTGCATATATGGCCACATATCTCTATTGCTTTTTTTTTCATTTTCATGTGATATGTCGTGGTATTTTGCCTCAGTGCCATGTATTCTATATGGCTCTGGGTTTCTGCAGATATATCAGCTCCACAACTCATTTGCATACCAGTCTTGGTTTTCAATCCCTGATTTCTGTTTTGCTCTCCGCATATCCCAATCCAAGATAACCTTGAATGGTTTGTGAAAGGAGAGTTGGGATTAATAATTATAACACTGCCCATTTCAGCGTAGTTTCAATCACCATGCGTAGTCCCAATTTTCACGGGTCATCATCAATGCCATTTGTCATTACATTTATTTTGTCACCTGTTCAAGATGTTGATTCTAAGTCAGATTTGAGTCAAGAACCACTCCTAAGAATTTGGAGTCTTGACTGAATTGTACCGTTTCATTATGAAACTTGGTGGTTTTCGCCTATTCATTTCTCCTTTTATGAAGGGAATTAGTAATTTTCGCAGGAAAGCCCTCTACATGTGTCCTGAAATAATACTTGTAGAAAGTTTATAACTGATGATATTTTTTTAGCAGTCAAATATTTTAGGAAAAGTACATATATTTTGTTTCTAGACTTTTGCTTCACAGGAAGGTATGTTCCGAGGTATTTATACTTCATCAGTATTTTTCCAGCTAAGTCTAAAGCGAGTTTTAAAGTCACAATAGTTAGAGGTAATAAGTCTATATTATTTCTTTTAACACTCATATTATGCTTCAACTTAAATAAACACAAAATAATTCTTAAGTATTAAAAGAGGGGGCTAACCTCACTATAAATTCAGTTAGTTATCAAATTGTACCCAAGCTCGTCCATCAAGAAAGAACACAAAAATATAATTCACAGTTGATCCTACATTGCTCCTTAAATATATTGCTTCCTATTTACGTTTATATCGACCAACATGTGGCAACGTAGCGGGGGCTACTTACAACTTTATGCAAAGGAATATATATCAGACACAAAATAGTTAACAATTTGTGTAAAAAATATAGGCAGTGGATGCAAAATAAATAGGTAGGTAAATGTAACGAAACAAAAAAGTGCGCGGAATAATAAGATCGCATTACTTAATTTTGAAGCTATGATAATGATCTATTTCAGGAAAATATTTTCAACTCCTATATCAGAAGTGCCATGCTTCTGATAGAGGGGGTGTATATCTAATTTTTAATGGAACTGTATAATCTTTACCGATCTATTGCGTTGTCTGTTTAATTCATAACTAGTTTACACAAGGGTTTCCTACTTGTGCTTGTATGTATATAGGAGGGTTGGCAGTACTTGCCAGACGCGTCCCCGAGGTGGTGGATAGGAGAAAGGCCATCTCGTCAGGGTTCACTCAAGACGAGATGGTTAGTGGCGGCTATAAGCTCGTCCTCTCTGCTTAAAACCGGAGCTGGGTGAATGAAGACCGCTGCCGTGAACCACTGCCCACTCGCCCGAGCTGTCGTGTCGTGGCTAAGGCCTTCCACAGGTTTCTACAACGATGCCAGTTGTTGCTTTCGGCTACCGAAAGCCTAACTGTTAAACCAGGTCCCGAAAGGGAGGGGGGGGGGGGTCTTGGCTTAACTGCACGGACCGAGAGGAGACAATCTCAACAAAAATCTAGATCCTAAGGTGGCGAATTAGGCTGATGGGATGCGTGGCTGGATAAAAGGCCAGTCTACTAGTCCAACCTTGGGGTACCTGGCGCATCCCATTGTATTTAGCCTTACCTCTGCATGGGGGGCTCTGTGGAGGTGGAATTTATCGTAGACGAATTGTAGCAGGACCTCCATAAGAAGCCTTCCACTTCCAAAGTGAGAGTACCTCACAAGGAAGGAACAAAGGGAGGAGCAAAGCGATTATAGCAGATTGGGGAACAGTTGGCAGCCATCTCAAATTGCGTAGCACTGTGAAACTCAAGGGCGTTGCACCTGGGAGCAAGTGAAATCTAAGAGGAAGACTTACCTAACCTGGGGCCTTCTTATATCCTACACTTTCTGGAAGGAATAGCTTGGAAGGCCGTCTGTAAAACAGCAAGAACAAGAGGCACAATAGATAGGCACAATTTTGTGGAATTTTTGACGTTTGCACACTTTCCATTAAAATCAAATATTTGTTGTGGATGTAGATATTAGGTGTCAGAGCAATCATAACTAAATTCTATAAGAGGTGCTCAAAAACTTCGCCCTGAATATCGATACTTTTAAACTAATAAAACTTTCCTTTTTCAAAGGAAACATGGTATTTTTTATCATTAAATAGACTGCCGCGTAATATTGTACAATGATTAGTATTGTAGTATCTGTATCCCTCTATTTCTGAGATATTAGTCCTTATTTTGCGAAAGTGCTTAAAATGTGCCAAAACTCCGACTTTTACACAATTAAAACTCATTTCTTCACGAAATTCATTTTCTAAAATGATAAGTAAAAATATTTACTGCACTATAAAAAACTACTTTATTATTATTCTCCCTCTATATTTTTCTATGTTTATAATCTTTTTCCATCAAATATAAATTTATCAAGATTAACAGTACAATTATACAAACTTTCATGTAAATGCTAGCACAAGCATACTTGTTCGGTTTGACCATTTTACACACTTTGACAAAGACAGTAATCCTTTGATCCCTTTTTAATTTTCTGACTACATAATTTATCTTTACATGCTTAATTAACTATTAATTAGTTATTTGATTGTAGCATAAAATATATGTACACAATTACACTAAAGCGATGGTAGTCACTTAAAGGAACCATTTTTGTATTATTGTTCACTTTTGTATTATTAATTGTTTACACTCTTTAATTTCTATTAAGTTGGCCGTTTTTTCAAGTTTATACTATTTACCTAAGTAAAACTTAATTACGTTATATCGTTCATTATCCACATTTTACACACTTCGAAATTTTCACTGCACATTTCTGTATGTTTGGAGGTTCTTATACACCAATGATGACTTTTTTTCCGTAAAACTTTGGTGATGAAAATAAAATACTTTGAAAGGTCAGATACATCTTTTGGTTATAGGGTTAAAATCAAGTTGTCTTCAATAAATAGCCCTTTTGCTTTTTGATTAAAAATTTATGGCTCAACAGATTTTTCCCCTTAATTTGTTAATTTGTGGGATCTGGTATATTACCTTGTATTACATTGATTCTTTATACATAATAAAAATTAAACCACTGAATATTAAAACAAAAAATCTATTTGTTCATTATTATCTATCCATATAAGGAACATACTAAAATAGTTTCAATTACAATATATGTTTATATCTTAATTCCTTCCTTTTCTGCTTCTTCCTATATCTGCCTCTAAACTGCTCTTGGATCGTATTTAGCCTCTAATGGTCGAATATATCTTTCTTATTTTTAAATGTGAAACGAAGAACCTTTTTGGCGCCTGCTCTCTGTTTTTCGTTGCATTTTGCACAATCTTGTTCAAGGGCTTCCGGGATGATTTCTTGAAAGGTAACGGAACATTAACTAACACAATAATTCTATTGATTTACTTACTTTTCAATTCCGCGCCATCCTGACTGCAAGTCCCTTTTTCCAGAAGACAATTAGCGTATCCATTGTAAAGACGGTCGTTGTTTAAAATTTCATCCAAAATTTATTCCATCATATTCGTTGTGTAATGATCGTCAGCCAGGGCTATCCCCAAAAAAACTGATAATACCACAAGTACTTTGTACATTTTATTTGCTTTCTGTTGCGCTGTTTGGAAGTCAACTAACAAATTTGGTGTGCCGAAGAGCAATATATCTAGTAGGGACCACCACTAATGATTGCAAAAAATAAATAGGAACAGGTACGTTACAATTAGTAAGAATTGAATACAAAAAAAAAACTTGTCTGTAAGAATATTGCTGACAGGAAAATTGAGATATTTTTTTATAAGTAGCTATTTATAATTATAGATGGAAAATTCTATACTCTGTACTAGTTTAATGACTCATGCTTTAATTTATATATTTTTTTGATACCACTACGCTAACAAATAGAAACTGTTTTTGATGTGAATTTGATGTAAATCCTGTTTTTAAACAGTAGAAGTCATAAAACTCTGCAAAAGTGGTTGTTATCTAAGAACTTGTTATACACTTTTGTATATTGTTTGACTAGACGGAATTTTATGGCGGTTACAATGCGTTAAAGGCAGATATTTTTTAGACCATTTGCTTTTCGGGATTTGCAGTAGAATTCATTTATATATTCTTTATAATTCTTATTTGAAATTCCAAATATATTATTTTACATTACAGCATTACACGGGTAGCTAATTTAATTATTTTCAATTATTATACCTACGGGAGTTGCATATTATGAAATTTATTATTAATTAAACTTTTCCAATTGATACAATCAACTAGAGATAGGTGAATATGCACGGTCTATATCTAGTTTTCTTGAATTAACCAAACAATTCCATATATTTTATACTTTTCAATAACAATTGCAATGCAGATGAAATTCTATTTAAAACAAAAACATATTTATATTGCAGTTTCATGGTCTGCTTAGTATTGTTTTTTCTGTCAGTGAGGAGTTCCAAAATAGGTCAAGGGGAACTATAGAGAATGGCTGGTTGCCTCCCTGTACTATTTTATAATATAGGAATTTAAGTTGAAAAAAAAGGGAAAAAGTGATATATGGATATGGAAATAATTATCTTTCGCTTTTGATTCATCCTTTTAATTGTTACATTTAGTGATTGTAAATTTACCAATTTACTGGTAATTCGGTAAATGAAAATGAAAATACTTTTTACTGGGCGAAACTGTTGTGACATCAGACCAGTATTTTTAAAAATATGGAATTTTTCTCCAAAAATACTGGTTTCATAAACAAAAAACCTGTATCCCTACATTATTTCAAACTTTTCATTGAAAGAAAGACATAAAAAATGGTTTTCGACTATATTGAACGTAAAATGAAATACTTATGAAATTTATAAAACAGTCTATAGGTATTTGTTTTTCCGACTTTAGTCCATGCGTTTTGAATACACTATATAAACTTTAATTAATACTTACATCTTTTTTACTGAAACCATGACTACCCATATATTATTTCTATTTATAATCTAAATAGTGCAATCATTTCGTATGCTATTGATTTTAAGCTTTGGGTTATGGCCCAACAGATTTTTCCCCTTAATTTGTTAATTTGTGGGATCTGGTATATTACCTTGTATTACATTGATTCTTTATACATAATAAAAATTAAACCACTGAATATTAAAACAAAAAATCTATTTGTTCATTATTATCTATCCATATAAGGAACATACTAAAATAGTTGGTTCAATACATTATGTTTTTTATATCTTAATTCCTTCCTTTTCTGCTTCTTTCCCTTATTCTGCCCCCCCCCCCCTCTACTGCTTCTTTGGATCGGTATTTTAGCCCTCTAATTGGTCGAATATATCTTTCTTATTTTAAATGTGAAACGAAGAACCTGTTGGCGCCTGCTCTCTGTTTTTCGTTGCATTTTACACATCTGGTTCAATGGGCTTCCGGGATGATTTCTTGAAAGGGTAACGGAACATTACTAACACATTAATTCTATGCTCTATTATCCTTTAATTGTTATATTTAGTGATCGTAAATTACTCATTTACTGGTAATTCGGTAATGAAAATGAAAATCTCTTTTACTTGGGCGAAACTGTTGTGACATCAGACCAGTATTTTTAAAAATATGGATATTTCTCAAAAAATACTGGTTTCATAAACAAAAAACCTGTATCCTACATTTTTCAAACCTTGTCATTGAAAGAAAGACATAAAAAATGGTTTCGACTATATTGAACGTAAAATGGAAATACTTATGAAATTTAAAAAACAGTCTATAGGTATTTGTTTTTCCGACTTAGTCCATGCGTTTTGAATACACTATATAAACTTTAATTAATACTTACATCTTTTTTACTGAAACCATGACTACCCATATATTATTTCTATTTATAATCTAAATAGTGCAATCATTTCGTATGCTATTGATTTTAAGCTTTGCGTCATTAAATTAATTATTTTGTTGCATGACAGGAATCAAATAAGCGTATACAAGATATAATCTTGTAATAATATTTTTGAACATAAAAGGTGAACCTTCTAGAATAGTGAGAGATGAACGTACTTGACTGGCAATTCTCGCAAAATCCCTCAACCTTCAAAAAACATTCCAGTTTGTTTTCGCTTATTAATAACTTATATGTATACGGGAATATACAAAAACAATACTTTTATTGCTTGACTTGTGATTAATAGGAACTCTACGTAAACACATACATATGTAACATAAGTTAGGTGTGTTTATTGAACGCGAAAGCAAAAGTAGTAAGAGTTAGTAGTGGTAAACTACCAGCAATAAAATATTCAAAGTGAGTAAAATATAATCATACGGAATATGATAATCGATATACATCGGTACACAAAGGTTTTAATTTCCGTCGGTTAGAAAATCTTTTTCTAGTCTCGTCAGCGACTCATTAATATCACCCTCTTCAGAAGGGTAATTTTAGTAATTTACTTGAAATACATCAAAAGCATACACAGTGTGCAATCATAGTTGCAATCTGAAGTTGTTTCAATATTTTCCAAAAATTTTGTGAATATATAACCAAAGTTCAGTTTAAACGAAGTTCATCATATTGTATCAGTTTGGTTAATTTTCGGGTGTTTTTGAGAGCCCGGACAAGTTGATTTTTACAGATAGATAGAGCTTTATTGTATATGGCAGTATCAAAACTGAAATCACATTGTCAATTTTACAATCTAGTATATACTATACTATAAGAAATTACATGTTAAAATGGGATGTCGAATTGACTCCCCAATGGAGTAAGTGCAATGCTGAAGCCGCACGCTTAATTAGCTTTAGTTTTGTGAGCATGAGGAAACAAGTTTAAAGACAACGTTTAAAGATCCCTATATTTGTTCCTCGCTCTAGTAGTATGCTCTTGGATATCAGAACATATCAAGCAAGTTGTTTGATTGTTAAATATATAATGAAGTAATTCCACACAGAAACGAGGATTTGGTTGCGTCTATCAAATTTGATCTTATTAAACAAAATTATTTGTTTAATAAGATCAATCCCTTCAGCTAGCTCCGCGCAGATACCTACAAACGTCTGAAATCAGGGGCCAATCTTGACGTAGCCCCAGTTCACCGCTTGTCTGCATAAATAACTACAAAGCGCGTTTGGTCGTATCAAATCATGGAATTGCAACGTTAGTTAGTTTTGTATTTAAATGTGTGTGTACGCATATTTATCGGTATTTTTACAGAAAATAAAAGCTCCTTAATGATTAATTTGTAATTTGCAATTGTGCAAATGAGTATCATGCTCCAGTATCATTCGATCTTGCAAGATAAATTATGATACTAACGAGGGTCGCAGTTTCTTTGGATTTCCGAATGAATCTATTATATTCAACAGGACAAGAATTAAGAAAGTACATGGATAAGAGAACTATTGTCGTTGCACAGAGGTTCCTAGGTCACATTAAATCAATTTATTTATTATACAGTATAAATTTTAATCCTCACATTTCACATTTATTCATATTATAGACAATTTGATATTCTTCAGTCTACGTCTGAAACTCTATCCATTTGTGCACCCACGGACATCATTGTTGACAAACCATGAAATGAATTAGTTGAATAAAAAGGAACAGTCAGTTTGTATTGCATAGAACAATATAGTCATAACTCTTGAATCCTAATTATATTCAAGACTTAAGTTGGTGTGTGTTCATGTCAGATATTTGAAAGTCCCTTCTACCAAAGGCGTTGCGTTTTTATTAATTTATTTGAGAAAGAACTACAACATATTTACTTCTGGGAGAATATTTTATACTATAAAAATATAAAGAAAGATTTGTTTCATAAAAAGGAAAGAATGTGAACTAAGAATTATATTTGATTGTACTAAAATATTGAAGATAGATGTTGACCGCAGTGGTAGGAAATATAAACACGCCCGCAAGCAAGAACAGACAGAACAGCTCCATTGGAGAGTTCTATAACATAGTTCGGTAAAGACAACCAGTATAGAGATAAATAGTGGATGTAAATTGTGAATATAAGTAACAAGAATTAAAGTCAATGTAGTTTATTAAGCGTTTTAGTAGCGCTTCATATTCATTATACTTAAGTGTAGAAATACATACTTTTCATTTAATATATTTACTTCTTGTGTGAATTACGCGAACTTCGAAAACAATGTTATAATGCTCAAACATTAAGATTTTCATGTTTTTTAACTGTCAAAAATAAAAAATAAGTAAAGATGAACTACTTTTAGAAAACATAGCACTTCTCAAATTTATTTAGAAATAAGAGGAAAAGCAGCTAGAAAGATGCATTTATTTAACTGCTAGATGGTAAGCAGAACCGTTGTTTTGCTCTTAATTTAACGAACACCTATCTGTTCGCTATATCATATAAGTATTCTTGGAGAAATTAATAGTATAATCACGGCTTTTTTCTTTATTAAAATATATCGCGATAATCCACAAAGTTAGTTTTGAAATGTTTACTTCTAGAGCACAAAAATGATCTCAATTTTAAGCTGTGTGTTACCTAGGTAGAACTTCTTTTTTATTTATGGGACTAAATAAAAATTGCTCAACATGTCTAATTAACAAATTATATTTGTTCTCAGTTTGTCGTTCTTTTGCATGTTAATCTCAACATCAGATTGAATACAAAAAGTTGAATACAAAAAGTCTTCGTTATTTGAACGTTTAGCGATGTTATGAAGGACAACGCGCTTAGCGCCAATGGTATTTTCTCTTATTGACTCCTAAACTTTCCTCTTAACTGCCCGAAATATCGTTTAATAAACACGTTCTCGGCAGAAAATGTTAATATAATTTTATTGCTCTTGCCATCGTCTCCTGATAATACACATTCTACTCTACTATTTGTGGTCAGCCTGACCATTGGCAATCTACACAGTACACATTTCTCTGCATTTCAAGTCGCGTGTACGTTAATGCGGGGAATCCTTTTCAGTTTATAGGCTCGTTCGAACCTATAGTTCGAGAACCGTTCTAGAATTTTAAATTCTGGATCTAGTGCGCATGACAGTTCTGGTTCAAGTTCCAAAATAGTTCGGAATTTAGCGGTTCGAACAGATTTAACCCTACCTAAAATTTCAAGTTTGCGCCATGTTTATACTGGATAAATAATCACAATCATATAACATAACCTGTACATCTAAAAGTCTCTGGTTAAGTGTTGAATTGAGGTGTTTGTCCTACTACTTTTTCCTTGTTGTTGTATCATACATTTCATATTTATTTGTTTATCATAATGGAAATTAGAGGAAATGAAAATGTAGAAGGTAAGTTTTAAAGAAATAATAATTAGAAGATGAAATAAATTAAATTCTGTTGCAGAAATAATATTGGTGGTCAATAAGAAAAAGGAAAATGTGAAATGGGACATCAATAGTACAAAAGCGCTAAATAAAATTCTATAAACAAATAGGGAAAAAGTTGGGACGAAAGAAATTCGGAGTATGAGGAAATTGTGGGACGAAATTGCATTAGATATGGTAAAAATACGATGACACAGAATTGTGAAAATAAGTGGAAAGTCTAGAACGTAGTTAGTAAAAAATTCTGGATGATCAAAATAAAACTGGAAGGGATTGGAAGACGTTCAAATTCTCCAAAGAACAGTTAAAAATATATGAGCTAAGAGGAAATGTATATCCACAGCAACATTTGGCTCCTGATGAAGGAATTCAGCCAAAAGTTATTGTAATTCTCAGGGGCAGTATTATATTTCTTTTTATATATCTTCGTGATATAAGAATAAATATACAGAAAGTGTAAATAAAGTCTTTTATTTTATATTTATGCATCAAATAACCATATACAAATAATAAAATAAAAGTAGAATAGATAATAGATATACATATATTCACCTAAAAGCTACTTCATTTCATTTACATCGAAACGGTTCTTAACATCCCAGAACGATGCACTCTGGCACGATGGCTACAAATTACAAATTTCTTTTCATAGCGTCCATCACTACCACCTTTGTAAAAGTGTCCCATCTTCGTACTGTGTCCATAAGTTATTAAAATGTGATGCGAGTTAATCAAAAATGTTCTTTAAACCGCGTATCTGTATATGAGAACAGCTTTTCCAACATGGTTTGCATTTTGTTAAGCAGTGAAGAGTCCCACCAGTTGCCATAAAATTGCATATTGTAATGTAAAATAAAAAAAAAACCGTATGCTTACTTACATCAATGACAAAAGTAAACAACTCTTAACCTAAAACAATGATCTAAAGTATTTGACACTCTAATAAATGTCTTGAATTACAATGCGCAGGTCTAGAATTACTCAGAATTTCAATACTTGCTCCCTAGTAAGAATTGATTGAACGGTTCTAGAATAGTTCTGAATTTGGAGTTCTGACAGTCCGAACGTTGAATTTACAATTCTAGAATTCCAAATTCGAAAACTACAAGGTCAGTACGGGAAAATATCATTGCGCACGCGTATCAATCAGAGAACGGTTTAACTGTAGGTTCGAACGAACCTTATATATACATCAACGAATTCATGAAACACGTTTGTACAGCCTATCGCACCGATGGCAATTGGTAGGCGGTATCTCGCTGACCTCAAGCGTTTGGCTTCCACAAGTTTCAGTACTTCTACGAATTTAATGAAAATATTGGCCTTCCTCCAAAGACTGCAATGCAGTGGAAGTGGATGTCTTACAGACGTTAGTCTGGTGAACACCGAGTTCTTCAGCTACAGAATTCTGAAAGCCCTCCTACAACTGCCGCAGAAAGACTTTCGTCTCATCTATAAGTGATAGTTCTCGTCTTTCATCAGCATGAGTTAAAAAAATTATTTGATAATTACTCAACATTTCACGGTGAAAATAGATCTTACTTTCCAAACATCGCCTTTGCAATTTTCGCGTGCACTGCATGTTTTTCTTTACGCAGATTGATGTATTTAGCCATATTAAAACAGCTCAAATAAATAAATAAGAACTCACATGTTGGCCGCAGCGGACCAAAGTTGACTGTACAAGGATTCGATCTTTTAAGGAAAAGCTGTGACTAGAACAAATTTCTGCACTTTTAAACAATTATTAGCAGCAAAACCAATTCCTTTAGTTGTTATTCATTGGTTTTTAAGCATTTACTTTGATTTTGTAAGAGAAAGCAATTGCTAATTTTTATTAATGTGCTCATTATGTGGTATACAATAACTAGATGTTATGCAACTTTTGTTTATTGATAATAAAAAAATAACAATAACTAAATACATCGCGCATTTTACTTTTCCAGTTTCTGTAATGTGGTTTTTATTCCACAGCCATCATCAGTTCTTAAGGTGGTCTTTATACTTTTTGCTATATTCGCCAGTAGGATCGTATTTGGCTTCCAATGGTTTCCAACACTCCTGGTTATTATCAAATTAGAAAATGTACTACTTTTTGGCAGCATTCTTCTGTTTTCATTGCATTTCGAACATTCGTTCTGTAAAGCATCAGGTATATCCTCTACGAAAAAATAAAATTGTAATTACTATTGGATAATTGCTTTGATTTCTCACTCTTTAGCTCTGCACCCTCTGGAGTACAAGGGCCTTGGTGCAAAAGACATTTGCAGTAACCGTCGAGGATGCGTGGATTGGCCAAAATTTCATCAATATTTATATTATCATACTTTGATGTATATATGTCGTCGGCTGTACCTAAAGCGACTGTAACAAGGAGTATCACCACAATCACTTTGTACATTTTGTGTGAGTTATATTGCGATTATATAAAATACTAATAAATTTCTAGTATAAATCTCTTTATATAGGCTCAAAAAAATGCAGCTAGTGGTAGGAGAACTGTAGTTAGACGTAAAATTTATTAACGAGAAGATGACACGAGTAACGATAATTTCAAGTACAACTACTTTATTGCAGTTTATACTCGGGCAATTTACACGAATGCAGTTTTTTAAAAATATAATTGGTTCGCCAAATGATTGGTTTGCAATCGGTGCGAATAAAAAAAGTTATTAAGTTCTAAAAATAAAAATATAGTTACCTAATTTTCTTTGTTGAAGATAATTTTTGTTTAAGAAATTGTCATTAACACTAACAAAAAATTGAGGAACATAAGCTATGATAAACTGTGCGCCAATAAGCGGATTTCAAAGACGTCACTCATGCAAAGATATTTTACAATGGACACAAGGTATATGCATGCAAATTATTTTATTAAACCCTTCACAATTATAAGATGGATGCCTTTTCATTAAAATGTAAAATAATTCAAATTGCTAATGTTCAGAAAATAAACAATAATGACAGAAAGATAAGCTGTTTGGAGATGTATAAAAACATAATTTTTATATCAGAAATGAAAGAAGCGAGATAAATGTTTAACGATAAGTAATATAATTATCAATTAAATGGAATATCATTACTTTGATTATTTGCTTTCTGAATAAAAAAAAATGTTAGAAAATAAGCACAGCATTCAAACAACATAATGAAAAAGTAAAACTCAAATTTTGTAGAAATTATGCATAATTTGATAAGAAATGCCATTCATAATGCAAGGTTGTTACTTAAGAGACTGCAAACTAAGAGCCAGCGCACATGGGTCGATTGCCACTCGACGCGCGTGTGACTCGATCTCGAAACGATTTTATCGCCTTCCGGCCATAGTATAACAGAGTAAGGACAAGCTCGCAAAATCCATTGTTCTTTTGTGGTCCGTTTTGAATGACCTTCAAGCCCAGCTGCCATTTTGTAAAGCTGTTGCCGGGAATTTTCAAACGTGCCGAATAATTTATATTTTATATTTTAAAGGAAGTAGAAAAATAGATTAAAAAAATACATAAACTTAGGCGTTTTTATTCTGATTTTGTTGCATATATTTATGAACAGTTTATAGTAATAAAAAACACGATTCCAGTAAAATAATATTTGATTAAGTGATACATATATTTGCAAGTGTTTTACGATAATTATGTTTATATTCTTTCTTTTTTGTGAAATAAATCTTTATTTATAAAATAAATAAAAAAAAATTCTGACACGAATACACAATAACTTTTAATTAGGGTTCAAGAGTTATGACTAAATCGTTCTGTGCGATATAAAGATTGTTCCTTTTTATTCCACCACTTCTACACACATTTCTAACATCCGACCCTGCACTGGTTTGTCAACAATAATGTTCGGGGGTGCACAAGTGGATAGAATTCAGCCGTAGACTATATAATATCGAAATTTCTATAATGTGAATAAATGCGATTAAAATTCTTATTCATGTAGTTTCTTAATCCTTGTCGTGTCATATATATTAGATTCATTCGAAAATCCCAAGAAACTGCGATCATCGTTAGCATCAAAATTTATCTTGCGAGAGTGACTGGACATACAACATGATACCCATTGGTGTCTTCTTTCACGTTATTTGAGTTATTTCACTTAAACTAACAATATAATATATAAGAAAGTATGTAAATGTTACGGCCACTGGCCACCGATCTTACCTTTACACAAGAATATCATGGTTCATTGCACGTTTTTAAAACTCCAGGCGTAATTCAAAAGTAATAAAACACGTAAAATAAATAAACAGTTAATCATGTAGATTAAAAGGTGAGTAAACTAATTTCTGTAGATACGAATGTAAACAAAAACAAACTGCCATTTGGGAAGCTGTTGTTTGAAGTGAAGTTGGGCTTAAAAATTTGGACCCCTATGACCCATCCATTGTCCTTACTCGTTGTACTCTGTTCCGGCTTCCTATGCAGTGATACGCCAATGCCGCGCACTGCCCCAATTCCCAGCACTCGATATCGTCTAACTCGACAAAGAAGCGATTCCGAGCGCTATCGTCTGTGCGCAATATCCAGAGCCTTGAGAATGGATGTTTCATCTTTATCTAGTGTTAGGTCATCACTCTCTATCCGCTTTTCTAAAAGGAAACTTTAGCAGGAGCTGCCGCACAAGGGAGCAAGTGATGCTGTAAGTAGGTATAAGAATAGATACAAATATTTAAAAATTCTAATTAATTTTTAAAATGAATGCACCACATTTTTTTTTTTGGTTTCACTATGTTACTAAAGTTCATTTAGGGTGAGAGTCGAAATTATAAATGTAGATTACTAATTTATATTGTTATAACTTTTTTCAGTATATAAAAATCCGCAAAAGTATATGGCAAAGGACTGATCTTTATTTATGTATATAACAAGAATACAGCACACAGAAGACCCAGTATATATTGTTTATTTTTTATTATTACCCTTAACCATTTTAAAATTGATATTTTGACAGCAATATAGGTCTTCTGAATATGCGATATATATTTTTATTTAAATTAAGTTGAATAAATTTTTATTAAAAAACTGAATGAGTGTGTGTTAATAGAAAGAAAGAAATTCCTATTGTAACAAGCCAAAAACTTAATATAATAATAAAATATTAATATAGCGATTGGTATGTGAAAGGCTCTCACATATCTAAACAAGAATAGCAAAGGAAAGAATGATAAAAGAACAGCATCGCGTGGCATCGCAAGCTTCACAAGTGCTAATTCGTTGCATATTAGGACAACTGTTCGCACTTCCACGAGTATATCCGATGTCGATGACTATAGAGACTCGGAATCGCTCTAGTACTCGATATCGAGTTGGCTATCGTGTCAAGTTTGCCTATCGTATCGACTGCTCGGAATCCCACCGCTGGTCGACTAGTACTCGAAGCGGACGCGAAGAGATTGCTACTCGTGCGACTCTCGAACCTTGTGATGTGGTTGGAAACGAGCCCGACGCACGAATCGCATGTGACGATTGCAATCAGATTTTTTATTATATATATATTATTGTAATAGTATCATTATTATTATTAAGTGAAAGCTATACATAAATATTATCTCGTTGTACCCAGAAAAGAATAAATACAGTGACCGTTGTTGTTATTATTTATCCGCGAATGTTTCTCCCCAAAACTCTTGAATACCCATTAAAAATTGAATCATTTAAGATGAAATTCATTGGTGACGTGAAGAAACGCGCAGAGCTATACAATTATACCATCCGCGAATATTGTACAGAAAAAGCGTGAAATGAACTCGCTAAAGAAGTAAATTTATCACGGAAAGAATTAAATTTATTTAACTTCTCATGTTTCTTTTTTTTTTGGCCTTTTATACAAAAACACAGGAACACCTGATTTCAGCTAAATTATGGATTCTCTTAAAAAAACAGTTTTTGTAGTATATTAATCTACTTGCGTTTTGGTTCGTCAAAACCCTGTCGACATAAAGTTGCTACAAATGAAGATAATTCTTTGGATGTTTTTATTAACCTTCAAGAAGAAGTCTTGTCTAAAAATAGGTATAAAAAAATAATAAATCCGTACAATCTACATTTTATAAAAGAATTAAATGGAAATGATCCTCATAGACAGATGCAGTTTTGTCAGGAAATCGTGGATAAGATTGGTCGTAATGGAACTAAAGATGTTAACAGCCAACGTTTTATGTAATATCTCAAGCCGCACACCCACCAAGTATATATAATTGTAATTCTTGGAAAAGTGTCCATTCGAAAACGTGAAGAGGTACAGGTGATCCATTTAAAAAAAAATACCGATGATGTCATATCTCGAAACATATGATAGTCGTTGGAAATCAAGTATGTTACTACAGACACAATGAAACACTACAAAAACTTTTCTTAAGGTTATTTTTTAACAGAACCCATAATTTAGACCAAATATCAGGTGTTCCCACACATTTGCCTGACCTGTATAACGACGTTTGATTTATTTCAAACCTTTATCAAGGTATTACAAAGAATTATTTTTTCGTTTTTGTTCTATATTTTCTTTTATTTATCTCTTTTTTATTTTAAAAATCTTTTATGATGTAAATATATGGAAAAAAAACCGACGTAAATTGGTGTATAATTAATCCTTTCTGGTCTCAAAGCGCAAGCTGACTGACGACAAAATCATCCCATGTACGGAGGTACAACTCTTGAGTCGCATAGATCGTACACTGGCCGACTTATTTAATGTCGTCGTCTACAGCGCAGTGACTATCAAAACTACTTACCATGTGCACAGGTACGCGTTCGACTGGCGTCGGTTGTTCCAGGTAAATGATTTATTGGGGTATACAGTTGTGAAACGCTTCGCAATTATGCATATCAGGTAGAAAAATGATTTATTCAATATTACAAGTAAACATTGTATATAGGGTTTGAACGCGTTTTGAATTGAAATACTCTTTCATACTTGGACCAATTGACTCTTAAAACTCATATAGAAATAAATAAAGTGTGGTATTTATCTTCAATTATTTATCAATCTTGTGTATTAATTGTTTTAAAAACGTAGGATATAGGAAACATCAGAGGAAGACTTCATAAACTATAGCTTCAACAAATATTAGCTATTGTAAGCATTTATTAATTACTATTTATTAAATGGAGACTTCAATAATATTTAATTATTAGCATTTACTATTGCAGGATCCACCTACGTGTAACTAACGCTACAAAATTGCTATTCATAAAAACATTAAAACTATGTTTAGTCTGTTATATTATTATTTAAGTAAACATGCTAATCCAAATATAAACCATATAAAATCTAATTACGTAACTGTCATTAAATTATATAAACATATACAAAACAAAAATAGTAATGTAAAACGTAACAAAAAAGAAACGCATTCTGCAAAAATAGATATACACTCAAAAAAAAAACAAATTTTGAAAAATATATAAACAAAACAATATATCCATAAATTAATAAAAGAATAATTCAAAATAAAAGGATTTAACTCGAATTGTAATAAACAATAATTTTAATAAAGTATATTAATTATCACATCACTGAAAATCAAGCTTTCGTTTGAAATTTTAATACACAAATTATAAATTCATTACTTTATGAGAATTGCCTAAATTTGCACTTGCCATTTACCTACAATTACAAAACTCGGCCGTTTACAATAATAACACTAGTCTTTATGTAATCCAACGACGCCTAGTGTTTTTGAATGACCAGCTCATATATCCACATGATACTGTTTAGTTGAGCAATAAATTTTTAAAAACATTTTTTTCATATTTATGTTTTAAAATGCATATAAATATATATAAAAAATACATAAATCTGCCAAAAAATAATAATTCTAGTTTTATTAATAATTTTGTGTTGCAAGTATTTTCCTCTAATTCTGAAATTAGGAAAATTAGGAGTATGTAGTTTTGTTAATCATTTAAATTCTTCCTCACGTAAATATTAAAAAAAAAGTTTTTACAGAATTGTTGCTCTGCCACATTTAAGTATATCAGCTCATTATTTAGTAACATTTTACTCGTTGGATTACAATGAGGATTCATATTAATTATGGTAAACGGCTGAGTTTTATAATTGCCCCAGATTGAAATGCATATAATTAATGAGTTTATTATTTGGCTATTGAAATTTCAAAGGAAAGCTTTATTCTTAGTGATGTGATAATAGTTTATGTCGTATATTAAAATTTCTGTTTAATATAATTGCTCTATAAATAGCATCATTTAGCAGAAAGTTTATCAAAGGATATGTGTGAATTTCGTAGAACACGAATTTACGATGTTTCTTATCTGTGGGTAATATAATGATAATATTTATTGAAACTAAAGGTAATGAACTTATGAAATATTACTCTTTGTTGTTCTAAATACATGTCCTATTTTAAAAAATAAATTATATACAAATAAAGTAAATAAAATTTAATAGAAATAACCCAGCAATTAATATAACTTGATTTGCTATTTATACATTACTTGATTATTTTTAAACATAAAATAAGAGCTTTAGTTTTAAAAGTCACTTGATCTCAAGCTGTAAAACAGATATTTCATTTCAAACTGGGTTCAAACCACAATAATAAAGGTTTCCTTTCGATATCAAATAATCTTAGATCTACCTAATTTGCATAATTGCGAAGCGTTTTACAACTGTATACCCCAATACACCATTTACCTGGAACAGCCGATGCCAGCCGAACGCACACCTATGCAAACGGTGAGTAGTTTTGATAGTCACCACTAGCGTTGTGAACGAAGCTTTCGCCGTCATTCACCGCAGATCCTTCGTATCATAGCAGAGCTTCAAGCAGTATATTTCATTCTTTACGTGAGTGAATGAAGCGTTGTGCAAGAAGCAAATTTCTCATATTGCCTTCCCGCGTGAATGTGCAGTGTGAACCGACGAAAGAGTGAAACGAGACTTATTCTCAAGTGACTATATGCATTGCGCACGCACTACCTAATATCTACACGAATGACGGTGAAGACATCGTCACCTACACTATACGTTCACGCCGTGAAGGCAACTTTGAGAATAGGCTTCACTTCATTCGTTCGCTTCACATTGCAATTTTCACGCACAGATATACATATGAATGAAAGCTACGTTCATCACAACACTAGTCACTACGCTGTAGACAGCGACATGAAATAAGTCGGCCAGTGTACATGACGCGTATACCGCATCGAGTTCGAGTCGCACGCGCGTCGAGTACCGATCGACCCGTGCTCTTTAGTGTACGGTGATATTAGGATATTAGGGATAATGAAACGGTGGTGGAAATATTTTAATAAAATTGCGAAGGAATTAATGCAATTAGATCGTGATTATAGTAACGGATATAGATGTAGCAGATTTATTAGATAAATAGATGTAAGTTAAATGTAGGCTTGTGAGAATTGGCTGCAGCTGCTTTTCTTTGCTTTCAGATATCAGCAGCGGTTGAGTGCTACACCTATGCCACGGTGGTAAGGAATTGATGGCCTAGAAGGATGAGTGAAACGGTTTCTAACCCGGAGAGGATGAAGGTGTTAACTGGAAACAGCGAAGCTATTGAGACTGGCTGGATTTAGACTGCTTTCCAAATTGTAAGAATCCGTTAAGAGATGATATGATCTCCCCTTTAGATTAAAAATAATGTAATTCTGCTTAACTGTAATAATTAGGAGTAATTTTCCCCAAGAAATTTTTTTCTCCTTACGCAGGATTCGAACCTACATCCCCCCGTTTGCCGGACGGGCACTTTATCAATTAAGCTAGTAGAGGACGAGGTTCGAGCGTTTTAACCGAACATATGTCGATATTAGATCTGAAAGACCGGCAGGACGGTAAATATCCAAAGATTGCAAGTTTTTGCAGTGAGAAAATAACAAATTAATGTAATTCTGCTATAATAAGTAATAGGTAGTAATATTTCCCAAAAAATTTTTTCTCCTTACGCAGGATTCGAACCTACATCCCCCCGTTTGCCGGAAGGGTACTTTATCAATTAAGCTAGTAGAGACGAGGTCGAGCGTTTTAAACCGAACATATGTCGATATTAGATCTGAAAGACCGGCAGGACGGCAAATATCCAAAGATTGCAAGTTTTTGCAGTGAGAAAATAACAAATTAATGTAATTCTGCTATAACTGTAATAATTAGGAGTAATATTTCCCAAGAAAAATTTTTCTCCTTACGCAGGATTCGAACCTACATCCCCCCGTTTGCCGGACGGGCACTTTATCAATTAAGCTAGTAGAGGACGAGGTTCGAGCATTTTAACCGAATATATGTCGATATTAGATCTGAAAGATCGGCAGGACGGCAAATATGCAAAGACTACAACTTTTTTACAGTGAGAAAATAACAAATTAATGTATTTCTGTTTTAACTGTAATAATTAGGAGTAATTTTTCCCAAGAAATTTTTATTTCTTTTTTCAAATTATATAAACGCGAATTGGTATTTGCTCTCAGCGGGGTAAGGTTTTCGTGGTTTCCCTTGCTCATACACTGAGAGAAAGGCTTCAGTTAAACCATTTCTTAGTTAACTAAATGTATAATTATATATTAACATTGAAATAAAGAAGTATTTTGCTACATGTCTCGCGATAATACCATTATCAGACCAAAAACGTGATGATGGTTAAACACCAAACTTCGTGTGATTTTACTTATTTTTTTATGTTAATATATGTTGAAATAAACCTTTTTCGTTTCTTTTGGTGTATGTGAATGCTGAGAGACCTATGAAGACGCTCCAAGAGCGCAATATTATCAATACCACCATCACTATTATTAGTTTCGCAATAGTAATTAGGTACATACGAGTTAATTGGGAAAAATTTAACAGTCTATTCGAGTTTTATCTAGTTTTATATTGAAAATTGAGATGTATTTATGTTTTCAGGGGTTGCCATCGCCATAATGCCCTAGTGAAATTGGACCCAAATAAAAAAATATGTCTCTATAATAAACCAGGTATATGTTTATACTAAGAAAGATATTCTAGATACGTTCACAATCGCTTCCTGTAAGTAAAAATATGTAGTCTAAATATTAATTAAAAAGAAAAAAAACATATTTAATTTGTGTTGTAGCTTTTCATATTGGTGTATAGTAAAATCTTAGATTCATTCGCTAGTTTTCGAACTTGTAAAATAACCACGATTATAATAAAAGCTTACCATGAATACTTTTTAAATATTACTATTAAAGCTAAAATAACATGTTGCGGCATCTCATATGTATTTTCATCATAAGAAGAACGTTTACTTCATGTTTTATGAAACTTGTTGGCGTGAACGCAGTCTTAATCACAGTTAATAAGCAATATATGAGTAATGACACTACCCGTATTCATGAATAAAATTCTTGGTCCTATTTAATAATCCTGGTGCGCTCTAGTGAGTGCTCGACTACGGTCAGAATACATTCTTGAATAGTTGAATTTGTGATTTCTCGCCTTCCGACATCCTACGCAAGTGATATGAATGCCGCACACGGGTCGACTCATACTCGAAGCGGACCGAGAGATTGCGTCTCGTGCGTCACTCGAACCTTGCCAGAACGGTTGGAATGAGGCTGACGCACGAATCACATCACGTGACGACTGCAATCAAACCCGTTAAATTTATTATCATTATTTTTATCATGTTATTATTAGTAGCAGTATCATTATTATTATTATTAAATGAAAGCTATACATAAAATATTCTGGTTGTACCCCAAAAGAGAACAAATACAATGACCGTTATTATTATTTATCCGCTAATTTTTCTCCCCAAAACTCTTAAAAGACGCATAAAAAATGGAATCATTTAACGCTAAAATCGTTGATGAGGTGGAGAAACACCCAGAGCTATACAATTATACCATCCGGCGCGAATATTCAAAAATTTCAGGATTTCAGGAAAAACGGCAATGAAGTCGCTAAAGAAGCAAATTTATCAGGTAAGAAATACATTTATTTTACTTCTTATGTTTTTTTTTAGTCCTTTATATAAAAACAACAACTAATATACGGGCTGTCCAAGATAAGAGCCCCATGCATGGCGATTTCGTAAGTGGTGAAAGATAGAAAGGTAGTTAAGTTCGAGAAAAGTTGGGCAATTATGTGAGCAACAAAATTGTGTTGAGAAATTCAAAATATCGTGAATAGTCTTCGAGATGTTAAAGAAAAAGTGAAAATCGTGAAAATTTTATTTCTTGTCTAGTGCGGTTATTTGAAGAGAACGAAAAACGAAAAATAGCCTTTTATTTATTCTTTATCACAAGGTCTTATAAAAAATACAATACCACGTTTCGTACATTTGGAATCATCGTCAACTTTATTTTTTTAAATACACCCCAATGGCCAAAAGTGCATCGTTGGGTAAAGCTGACGTTTTTATTTTTTTTGTGATATAAGATTTAAGCTTGTTGTTGTCAGAAATAAGAGAGTTATAAGCAAAAAACTTGTTTTCTCACGGTAAGCTGTGGCTAATGACAGCGAACAATACCAAACAACGAAATATTAATAACCTATATTTTTTAATTTAAATGTATTTTCTATTAATATATCGTGTCATCATAACATTGATAAAATAAAAACAGTAAGTACAAGTAAAACAGTATATTAAAGAACTACTTTTACAGGGGCAACTTTATTGGACGGGTTGTTAATAAATCGGTTTCGTGTCTGAGTAAATTTAATGAATAGCTACCCCATATCGTGTGCTGTTTTTTATTTACTTATCCGATTATTTCATACAATTAATCAATATTTGGATTGACTTTCCTTCCTCCGACAAAAATCAATATATATTTACAAAAAAAAAAAAATGCGGAACTAGTCTCAACCATTTCAGTAACTTTTTGTCTAAAGAAACTTGGCTCTGTGTATATGAACGTAATTGCCTAGATGCAGCTTTTACCGCATTTATAAATTTATTCTATTATTTCAATATTTGTTTTCCTATGGTAAAATATAATGTAAATAAATTGAATAATAATAGGTTGTTAACACTCAAAATAATTCATATGAAAAAAAACTGTTATTTTTAAAATGTATAGCTCCCGATATCCCGACAAATAAGACTTTTTGCAAGAAAAACATTCATAAAAGAATGAATTGTTTGTGAAATATTGTTCCAATAAATCTAAAGCGGCATGGTTAATAATAAGAAGGAACATTATTAGGGCTATTTGAACATGCAGTTCGCGAACGGTTCGTGATCACGTGAACCAATCAGAGAACAGATTGGAGTTCTCGCGAACTGAAATGCATTGTCTGATTGGTTCACATGATCGTGAACCGTTCGCGAACTGCATGTTCGAACAAACCTAATACCAATAATAAAGTTTTAACTACTACCTTACCTAATATATTTCTTAATGAAATCAAGCTTTGTAACAAATTTAAAGAACACTTTACTTCTCTGTCAACTATTAGGTTTTCATTACACCTGTAATTGAAGAAGACGTCACGCGCGATGAAACGCTCCATATAGTAATGGCCGCAATCACATACCTTCATTTATTGTTAAATACTGTTCATCATTTAGCCCAAAGTTTTGATGCTCCTTGTAAACTCAAAATAGCTTTAACGAAACTTAATTTCATATTGCAATCAGTTCAACAATGTAATTATTATTGACGCGATGATTACAATTCCTATGAGATATTTACCTAGTAAATAGATAAATAGTCTATGAGTATTAAGTATGCCTGCCATGTAGAAAATGTATGCCAAAAGTGCTTTATTACTACAGCGAAATAGGAGAACTACCATTTACAGTAATTTCTGTGCTCATACAATATATCTGCTACTACATGGAAAAAAAAGCTTTGTTATAGTAACGCAAGCAAGAAGTTTGAGAAAATGGAGCGTGTAATCCTATAACTTGCTTAATAATGGTTAATTTTTTAATTGAACAATACTCCTTGTTCAAGTGAACTTATTGCTTTTGCTAAATTAGTTAATTAGAAAAAAGAGAAACAAGATAATATTATTGCCTTCACTCTACTTTTTTCTTGTCTATCTTTGTTGGGATCTCCTCGCTATTAACGCATCCTATAAAATTAGCCATTGTAATCACACACTCTCACAATCTTCATAAAAGTCGTTAAAATCACATAATCGAATATTATTTCAAACGACCGTCAAGCAAAAAATAACGGAGATGATGTAATTTCTCATTGGTTATTTCAGCGCCATGTAATCTACGCAGTGTACATTTATTAGTGAGTTACATAAGTTCGAATTCATAGCGATCAAAGTTGATCATATACAATTTGAACATAAAAGTATTTCTTTCTCCGTGACTGTAACGACTTGTGGAGGAAATAGTTTTATTTGAGCAATTTACATTTAATACCATATATCCAAACAAATATTTTTCGCTGTCCAGATAATGTTGGGTAAATTAATCTTTTTTTTTAAGAAATATTTTGATCATCTCAAAAAAAGCAGTAACATAAACCTCAAGCTACTGCTAATACTACTAGAAGAAAGCACAGTGTTACTCGTATGTACAATTGTATTTGGATTTCATATTTATGGAACAAATAGAATTGACTGTAAAGCCACAGTTACAATAATTAAATAACTGAATCTTAAAAAAGAAAACGCTTATTTGTTTATATGCTTTTTATATTATATATAGAGAAATATGTTTTCAATATACATCATCTTTCTACAACTTAATTCCTTCTTCTTCTGCCTCTTTTCCGTGTCTGCTTCTGAATTTCTTTTGCGGATCGTACTTATTTTCCACTTCTTCGAATACATCCTTCTTATTTTTATACGTGAATGTAAGAACCTTTTTAACACCTTCCCGCTGTTTATCAGTACATTTTGCGCAATCTTGTTCGAGAGCCTCAGGAATGATTTCTTGAAAATCAAGAACATGTTAAACTATCTTCATAACTCTGATTATGTACTTACCTTTCAATTTCGTACCATCTGGACTGCAAGGTCCTCTGTCCATAAGACAATCGACGTATGCTTTAAAAAGACGACCATTATTTAAAATTTCATCCACATCTACTCCATCGTATTGCGCTGTGTAGTGGTCGTCTGCTAATGTCACTGCCACCAAGATTGCTAGTACTACAAACACATTGCGCATTTGTCTGATTTTTATTGTGCTCGTTGGATGTAAACTGACAAATTTAGTTCTTTCTGAAGCATATATAGAGCTGTCTACGTTAATATCAGCAAAAAACAGATTTTAGGAAGGATATAATTAATTGAAATTGAATTCATAAAAAGTTTGGCTAGGAAAGTTGCACGTATGCATATTAATTTTTTTTTTTGTATATAGCCCGCGGCATATTTGTCTGCAGTAAAAAAAGGTGACCAGAAATAAATGACTATCTTGTGATATCGTTAATTAAACGTTTAACGTCCGGTAGTGGAATTTCGACGATATTTAGAGATCATTTTCAAAGTTTTTCCAAAGCGTGTTATTATTACGCTAACAAATAACTTTTTTTGCATTAGGTATACGCACAGGAGCTAAAGAGTACTTCATATAACTTATAATTAGAGATGGGCGCTTTTAGATTCTCCAGTCAGCTCGCTTGTACAGTTAAGGAAATAAGTATGTGGATAATTCTCTAATACATAGGCAACACAAATTACAGTTACCCCTTCTCTTTCACTCTTGCCTAATCCTACGCCAGACTTTCTATCATTTGTATATTATTTTTATTTCCAAAACAAATTTTTGCTACATCGATGTATTGCAGTCAGTAGTAATAGATAGGGGAGGGTGGGGCAAGATGGGGCCACGAGGCATGATGGGGACATCGTCTTATCTACATAACGGCAGTAAGCATCTGTCAAATAATAGCAGATCTAATATTCCCAAGTGCTGTTTTATGTTTGTTGTAATGTAGAAAACTTTACTAGTCCTAATAACAAAGTTATTGCTGTTTGTGCGTGAACTTTGCAATTTCTAGAATTCCTATATTGGTTTGATAGTGAGTTCAACGGCCAGTATAGGAAGTATAAGTAAATTATTTACAACTACACTTTTTTGTGCTTATTAATTGATCTGTATTGCATGTATTTTCTATAGTGCGTTATTTGTTTATTTCAAATATTTAATATTTGAAGAGTCTTAACGAGAATTAGTGACTGGATATGGTTGATATTTTAATATAAGATTAAATCGTTCGATTACTTGCAACATGGTTGTCTGTGGGTACAGAAGAGAAGAGAATGAGTATGAGGTACCACAAACAATTCTAGAAAGAACAGTGGAACAAGTGCGTCAGGTTGCTGGACCCCTCCAACCTAGAAAATAATAGGCTAAAAACCCTTTTTTCCCTAGAAGACGAGACACAGCTAGTTACATATTTGAAAAAATTGAATTGGGTCTCTCAGGATTAACAATTCAAGATTTGAGAAACCTTGCTTATCGATGGTCTGAAAAATTGGGAAAAGTTCGTTGTTGAACAAATGCAAAAGTTGTAGGAAAAGATTGGCTGATAGGATTTGTGAGATGTGATTATGCTTTCTCGCAGACATAATGCCTATTTCTCATATTAGGAATGACGTACAGGTTCAATCAAAAGCGTAACGAAGGAAAGTCAACAATCCTTACAAGTACTACGTATAAAAATCCGCTACAAGAAAATAGAAGTCTGAGAATCTCTAAGACAACTAGAAGTGCTGAGGGAGTGTTTAAAGAAAAAAAAATGACGAAGAAAATAGAAGAGACCAAGAAGCCAAATTTTGTAAGGAAAACAAAGAGTAGATTTTTAGAAAAACGTCAAGGAAATAATCGAGTTCTTCTGTTAAGGAAGATGATTATGTCTATATTTATATTGCCTCAGAAAGTGCGATGAAGATACCAATGGGGATGTCTGGATACAATGTCATGGATGGCGAGGTTGGGTACATGGAGGGTGTGCGAATAATGTGGATGAGTTCGTCTTCTATTGTCTCAAGTGTGAAGCTCAAGTTTAATACTCTTATCGTTATTATATTTTTTTATTTTAACCTTGCATATCAATTTGCAATCCTGATGCAGTGTTCTAAAGCTTAGTGTTCCCATCTTGCCCATTTTTTACAGTATTCTCATGGCACTGTAAACTGAAATAACACTTTCTATTTGCCGCAATGTACTGTCCGACTGCTTAGACGTGTGTATGTGACCGCTCTGTTTATTTTGTTTCTAAAACTTCCAACATGACCGATTACAATCTGAGAAATAAGGTTAGTGCTAACATTACCGACGAAGAAACACTAATCCAACGAATTATGGAAAAAATACTCAGTTCTGATACATTTATTGATATCAGCTCATTAAAATCAGCTCAAAAATTGGAAGCATTGTTGCCTCTGCCCTAGATGAAAGAATCAATAGGTTAGTCACTGAGGTAGATCAACTCAAAATTCGATTACAAGAAGCAAATCACAAAATTACCGAATTAGAACAATACTCTAAAATTAATAATCTACGTATCTATGGATTACCGGAAGTGAAAAATGAGGATACGACTACTGAGCTGAATTTAGATTTAAAAACGTCAGAAATTGATATTGCGCATCGGTTGAAAAGAAAGAGGAAAATGGAGTTTGCCCTATTTTGGCACGATTTGTTAACCGCCGTCTAACGGCAAGCACTCACCGCTATTCTCTACGCTTGTCTAACTACTACAAAATACTATCACCACATCGATCTTTTCAATTTAAGTCAATTCACCATAGCCCTCATTCCGTTTACTGCGAGGTAAGGGGAACGATTCGTAACTTCACTTTCAGTTTAGCCGGCGCGGCGTTCGATTCATTTCGCTTATTTCTTAACAAGGCGTTGCTAGATATTAGGGTACTGACACGGCCCTCAAATTTTATAACGGTTAGTATGTTTTAATCACGGTCAGTAATTTTATAAAAAAAATGTACTATTATGCGCCGGAGAAAAAACCTTTTATTGTGAAGCAATTTTACGGTGGCAATTCAGCAGAAGTTACACACGATTTATTTGAAACAAATTATCCCGAAAGATCAATTCTTAGCGCGACTACTATTCGTAATATAGTCCAACGATTTGAAACAACAGAATAAATATCAATCGTACAAAATTAGCACATCCCAAGAACTTTTATTCGACGATTATTACTGTCGGCCGGGATTTTATGAATGAATGATGATGAATATCAGGTTCAAGTTAATTTGGCTGGACTATAACAAATAACGCCGAACGTTAATAAATCTCTTTTGCGGCTCCGTTCGTAGCTACGCCTACAGTTGAAGTCCTTCCCATTTCCAGGCGCCCAGAATGCAATCGACAGCTCGCAACTTTTCATCCGGTATGGTATTTTTAGATTAAGATTGGGGTGGCTCCCAGAAAAAGAAACGACGAGACTCGGCGAGCAGTAGTCTTGGCAAGTCTCTCGTGGTCCTACATCGCCTGTGGCCGCTCCGTCTATTGTCGGTTGTTTGATCGCGAGTTAAAGAGATGCGAGAAGCGATAACGAAAGTAAAAAAGTACACCCTCAGACCTATTTTTCTGAGGATATAACACATAGAAAACGAGGTTTATTTAGTCATAGAAGGCGTCCTATTACTGAAACTTTTAAATTTGAATAATTTATATTTAATAATAAAATGAAAATTAGTATACCTGACACAAGTCTGAAAAATGTCTTAATAAAATTGATGTTTCCAAATTACTTAATTTTAAGCTGTAAATAATGAATATAATTACATTACTGGATGTAATTTTAGGTTCTTCAAAATTTCTTTTCACTTACTTTAAATCAAAAGTTTAATCATTCGCTTGATAGGAAACATGATTCAAAAATATTTTACATATTGCAAATAAAGGTTTTGGATTATCTTTTTTTTCTGATTAATACAATACTTTAATAAACAGAACAACTAAATTCACAAATAGTATTTGATATGCTACCAACTTCTCAAATATCTTATTTGAGTGGATTAGTAGATCTCATATCCTGCTTGCAATAATTTATGTAAATATTACAGAATAATCACTTTTTTCACAGAATCTGGTATTTCTGTGATATACGTAATTAAAACGTTTTCTGCTGTTAAGTGTAAAGTCCTGCGTCATTCTAAATTTATTAACTTCATTTTTATTCATATTTATCTAAAATAAATTCATTTCAGCTATCCTGTATATTTACAGTAGCCATAATAAAAACAAATTTGTTATTAAATATTTATATTTATTTTATTGTAATTTATTTCTTATTGGATCTAATCTTTAGCCTGATTATTTAGAATATGAAACCGATTGTTCAGATTACTAATGGTACTGTGAAATATTATCTTCTTCATTATTTTATTTATTATTCTTTCTGAAGCATCTTGTACATTTAATAATTTTCAATTTAAAAACAAATGAATTAAAGATCGAGAATGTACTACTAGCATAATAATCCACAATAACCAAATAATACAATTTCGTCATTCCTTTGCCTGTGGCTGTACCAACTTTATATGAAAGAAAGTTTCATTGAGCGATCTACATTTGATATATATTCTAACAAATATTTTTTTGCTGACAAAGTAATTTATGTGTAAATAATATTTTTAAAGAAATATTTCGTTCGCCTTTAAGCAACATCAGCAATCAAGCTTTTTTAATGTGAAATAATTTTTTCCAAAGATATCAGTTTCTTTGCGGGGAACAATATTTTTTCTCAGTATAGTATATTTAGCGCGCAGCTTTGAGATGAAGGAAAAGTTTTTACCTTCTTTCAAAAGAATTATTTGTTCATATACCTATTTTACTTTAGTATGAAGCAGCTGAATTCTATTTCAAACATTTATAACATATAATAACAACATTTCATCGATGACTATTAGAAGCTAACACATAATCGCTGGAAATTCTTTATCTTTTAATAATTCAATCTTTGAAAATCATAGAAGAGAAATACTGTATGTACAGGAAAGATTAATATTAAAACACCAAGGTACTATAACAAACTGGATATATATTCATCATTATTTATCTAAAGAAACTACTGACAATAAATAGTTTTCCTTATAGGCCTTTCTATATTGGAATTCCTTCTTTTTCTGCTTCTTCCCTATATCTACTCCTGAATTCTTTCTTTGGGTCGTATTTAGCTTCTAATTTATCGAATATTTCCTTCTCGTTTTTGTACATGAAGATAAGAACCTTTTTAGCACCTGCTCTCTGACGTTCACTACATTTCGCACAATCTTCTTGGAGGGCTTCCGGAGCGATTTCTTGAAGTATAAGGGTAAGTACATCAAACTATCTCAACAAAGTTATAGATTTACTTACTCTTCAATTCCGAAGCCTCTTGATTGCAAGGTCCTAAGTCTAGAAGACAATCGGAGTATGATTTGATAAGACGCTTACTCTTTAGAATTTCATCTAAGTTTATATTGTCATACTTCGTTGTGTACTGGCTATCTGATGCTAAAGCCACTGCTACCAAAACTGCTAGTACCACAAACACTTTGTACATTTTTTCCCTTTCTGTTTGCTGGTTCGATAGAAACTGCCAAATTTCCTACATTTGGAGCGCATATATATTAGAAGCAATGCAAATTAATGATTGCAAAAAGCGTAGGTAGGAAAGATACAATTAGTATAAACAAAATATAAAAGCTACCGGAGAAACCTGTCGATGTTGTTCACATCGAACTTGACATATATATTTTTATAAATAACCCGTAAGATATTTTTCGACAAAATCACGAATAGATAATCAATGCTGAGGTACTGTTACTGATTTTTTCAAGTATGTCATTGAGGTATTATTTTTTAAAACAGGAAATTTAGCGATGGTATTTCCAATATCAAGCAGGAAATTAGCATATGTTTTCATTCTATTTTGTTTAATGTCATTGCCAATGATAATGATTTTTTGTTTATTCATATATCAAGTCTGCTTTTATAGAGTTAGCCTTCGAAATGGTTCGCTCAGCCAACATTTGGTATTTTCGCTTGGTCGATAATTACGATTCGTTGTATTATGTGTTTTCTTAAGAAAAGGGATGCGAATAAATAAAAACTCTCCCATATAGTGGTGGGTACAAACTGCTTATTCTCTGCAAAAAAGTAAAAGCTTATAAAAATAACCGGTTTTTTTTTTCTCAAACAACAACAAATTGCTTAGATTTATCTACACAAAAAAAAAAAATTGTTGCCACCTCACCCGATTTATAAAATTTAAACAATATGTATTTCTCAAAATATAATACAATAATGTGAAAAATTGTTTAAATGGAAAGCGATAAATATTTACGCGTCCGTGTGATATTTGAATAATTCAATACTAGGTATGTATGTATGTAGGTATGTACATAAACGTTTTTAAAATTAAATAATACCTATCGATTATTAAGAATTGAATAAACGAAATTTGATTTTAAAACATTATAATAAAGTTTAAATTTAGTAAAAACATGATTGTTGAACATGTATTTTATTGCATTTGTGTTACACAACTTCTGTTTTTTTTTTCACCTGAAGAAAAATCTCGTTCATATAATTTATTCGATATTAGAAACAAAACAGACTGGTAGTTTATAATATAGTATAAATTAAATATTATGGGTATAATGCTTCTTGAACGGCTTGATTATGGACGCGCTCTGTACAGGTCGGTAAATCGCTCGTGAGAGTTGCGCAGTGACATCTATAATAATTTTGGTTTTATCTTATGCTTTTAATTTTCTTTAATGATTATTAACATCTCTTGCAGTGGCGGTTTCTGTATAGGAGCACATGAGCACGTGAACCCCCTAAACAAATCGTCGATTACAAACTAATAAAATCTATTACTCGATCTTAATATATTCGTGAAATATAACGCAGCGAAACGAATAAACGACGCGACGTTCCTTTCTATACATATGTATGTACATCGCGAGCAAGCGACCGACGACGGAGCACGTGCGCCGAGTAGGCGGGACTACGTTGATTTTATCCAATGCCTAGCTGCATAAAGGACGTAGCGGAGGTGGGGAGGGATACGGCAGATTCCATTTGAACGGTGCACAAATTGAGTGTGCTCCTGTGCTCGCTTTCGTTGCGTTCTCGGGCCACGTTAACAAATTGATCGACATCAACGTTCAGATATCGTGTTTTACGGATAAACTATATTATATATGTTTTGTTTATGAATGACTCACCATTCACAGGTCGTAACTACCATAAGAACTAATACTGTTTGTTGGTGACAGTTTTATAATGAAACCAGGGTGCGTAATATTTAATTTATTAAATAACATACTGCTGTAGTTTTTATTTAAAAAAAAATATCTGAGTAAATTTCTTAATTTAATGTTATTTTCATTTGAAAGTTGTTTTGATATTTCAGGATAACGGTGTATTTCTTCATAATTTAAGTTTTCACAGAATTTTCGTGACTATATATAGCATTATATTATTTATTTCACTTTTGCTATATTTTTCCGTATTGGACGGATTTGTTTCCAGGTTTTTTGTTTGTTTTCTGGCTCTCTGCTTCGTACGTGCGAGCGAGAGAGCCAGTGTGATATAGATATCGGGGTGGCTCACATGTGTTGTTTTCTTTTGCTTGGAATTTAAAAATTTTAATGTATTAATCTATTAATTTATTGGTGATATTAAACCAGTGCTCAATGTTTAATCACACTCGTGCAGTTTACATGAGTAATTAATACAGGTCTGTATTAAATTTAATTTTATATTCTAGTTTTAGGTATAAGAAGATTTTCAAAGAATTGTAGATGATAAAAGTTGATATAATTAACACAATAATCGTGGTTGTAACAATTTAAATACTTAATGTTAATTTATAAATATCTTAAATTTAACTTTGTAAAGAAAAGGAAATTAGACAATATATTTGTTTAAAAAAAAACTATCTATTTTATTTAAAACACTGATTTAAATTTTCGTTTGAGGCACTTCATCTACAGCAATACGTTTATTAAACCGCGCACATAAAATCACAAACTTAAACTCGTAAATCTTTAACTGTTCCCAAAAAACGTACATTTCCTTCAAAGATACAAATAATAATTGATTCTTTTTAGAAAAACAAAAATAAATTGGCGACAGCGCAGCCGCAGTTAAAAACTACGCCGCATCGTTAAATCCCTCTGCAATAAGCCGACAAAGCGAAGCCGCCACTAATGCGCTTTGGTGCAGCCGACAAACAAAGAGAATATATATAGTACGTAAAAAGAGTAATGAAATTAAATATACAGTACGTAAAAAAGATAATGAAATGCACACAAAACAAACAAAGTAGTATTGTAAGTAAACACTAAACAATATATAAATAAGAACTATGGATGCGAACAGTTTACTGTGCAATATTTGAAAGACAATTTTAATTCTTTTAGTTATGAACAAAAAATTCAAGTTAAAAGTATGGGCAGACCAAAACCAGAACTTAATTTGACGCAAACTACAAAGGGCAAATTTAGAGGCTTGCAAGAAAATTTAAGAAGGACATGTACGAAAAAATTGATTGGATCTTAGTTAAAAATTTGCTTGTTCTTGATTTTGTGAACACCCTACGTTTCCGACGACAAACCGCCACTGATCCCTTGTAATGCCTTACAGTTATAGTAAATTTGGCGTAATAACGACTGCGTCATTATTTTATCCTCGGCTGTATTCCTTTTAACATTACAAAAGTCAATATCTTGATTGAAAATTTGATTTTTTTAATAACGAATTATGTAATACAAATATAATGTAGTTACGTGGCAAATTGCAATACAATGGTTATTTTAAATATTGTATTATTTTTTCCAAATAAATATTACCGATGCATATAAGCACACAATAGTACAGTAAGTTATTGTTAGGCTTGTTTAATAAATAATTACTACTTATGATATACTTAAGACGATGATTTTATTTTTACTGCATATTCTGCTTACCTATATAAAAGGTGTGTAATACTTTTAATCATATTGTGACGAGCGCCAATTTAAAAATTGGCGGTTTCGATAGGCGCCCCTAGATGGCGCTAGCATAGCGAAAGAAAGGCCTACATACGAGATTCCAAAGAGGAACGACAGAGGGCAGTACCAGGTCAAAGATTCCGTAATATTCTTCTGAATCTGGAAGCGCGCCCTAGAACTAACTGAAAAATCTCGCAGTTCTCGCGCCAGATATAAATAACGCGTGGGGATTGGTCAGTCAGTCAGTCAGTCAGTGGATACGAGTTGAATTGAGCAGATAAGCAAATAGCGAGTGGAAATAAATGCCAGCCAGAAAAACGTTACAATATCTTTATGTTTGTATATACGATTGATCAAATTATACTATTTCGCAATTCGCATGTTATTTTTGTAACTACTTACAATATGCATCTACAAAATACGTGCTGCTGTAACACTAAATCGAAGTTTTCTTCCTGTCAGACCTTTTTGTAGTTACTACAAATATTGCGGGATGTTTGACGTTAGTAAGGTAATTGTTTTACTTTCCCGGGATCCTGGAAATCTAACTTGAAGGCTCTCTTTCCAAAATATAGTCCGCCTCTGAAAGCTCCCCATCTTTTTCTAATTGATTTCGATTGAGAAATGATTTTAGAATGACCTTTTATACGATTGCAAACTTCTTTTGCAGGACCAAACAAATCACAATAATGTTGTAATAACGACAGTGTGATTAGGTTCATTCGAACCTATAGTTCGAGAACCGTTCTCGAATTTGAAATTCTGGATCTAGTGCGCATTACAGTTCAAGTTCAAGTTCCAAAATAGTTCTGAATTTAGCGGTTCGAACAGATTTAACCCTACCTAAAATTTCAAATTCGTGTCATGTTTATAGTGGATAAATAACCACAATCTAATAAAATAACCTGTATATCTAAGTTAAGCGTTGAATTGAGTTGTTTCCTCCATATTACTTTTTTCTTGTTGTTGTATCATACTTTTTATATTTATTTGTTCATAATAATGGAAATTAGAGGAAATGAAAATGTAGAAGTTAAGTTAGAGAAATAATAATTAGATGAAATAAATTAAATTCTTTTGCAGAAATAATGTTGGTGTTCAATAAGAAAAAGGAAAATGTGAAATAGCACACCAATAGTATAAAAGCGCTAATAGAATTGTATAAACAAAATAGGGATAAAGTTGGGACGAAAGAAATTTGGAGTATGAGGAAATTGTGGGATGAAATTGCATTAGAAATGGAAAAAAAATTCGATGACCAATTATTCACACCACAGAATTGTGATAATAAGTGGAAAGTCTTAGAACGTAGCTATAAAAAATTGTGGATGATCAAAATAAAACTGGAAGGGGTCGGTTAGAAATATATGGAGCTGAGAGAAATGTGTATCCACAGCTGCTGTTGACTCCTGATGAAGGAATACAGCCCGAAGTTATTGTAATCCTCAGGGGCAGTATTATATTTTCTTTTATATGATATCTTTGTCATATAACAAATAAATATACAGAGGGTGTAAATGAAGTCTTTTATTTTGTATTTATGTATCAATAACCATACATAAATAATGAAATAAAAATAGAATAGATAATAGATGTACATATATTTACCTAGAGCTACTTCATTTGACTTATATCGAAACGGTCCTTAACATCATGGAACGGTGCACTCTGATGGCTAACAAATCACAAATTTCCTTTTCATAGCGTCCATCACTACCACCTTTGTAAAAGTGTCCATCTTCGTACTGTGTCCATAAGTTATTAAATGTGATGGGAGTTAATCAAAAATGTTTTTAACCGCGTATCTGTATATGAGAAGAGCTTCCTCAACATAGTTTACATTTTTGTTAAGCAGTGAGAAGTCCATCCCATGGGCCACTATTGACAAACTGTAAAATATTTGCGTATTGTATTGTAAAATAACACAAAAAAATTATGCTTACTTACATCCATAACAAAAGTAAACAACTCTTAACCTAAAACAATGATCTAAGTATTTGACGCTCTAATAAATGTCTTGAATTTCAATGCGTAGGTCTACTTCAGAATTTCAAATACTTGCTCCCTAGCAAGAACTGATTGAACGGTTCTAGAATCGTTCTGAATTTAGAGTTCTGACAGTCCGAACGTTGAATTTAAAATTCTAAGAATTCCAAATTCCAAAACTACAAGGTCCGAACGGTGAAAATATCATTGCGCACGCGCATCAATCAGAGTTCTGAACTGTAGGTTCGAACGAACCCATTATTTTATCTTCAGCTGTATGCCTTTTAAAATTATAAAAGTAATTGCTTTTATTCGAGATTTTCTTTTTTTAAGAACAAAATATGTAACATGAATGTACGGTGATTACGTAGAAAATGGAGATAGACGGGGATATACGTATATTTTATACACGTGAAGTTAATTTTTTTTTTTGAATTATACTGAAATTTATTCTGTGAAATGTCTATGGAAAATATTTTTATCTAATATACAAAAATAAAGTGCAAAGAATCTCTAATTTTCTAAACTAGAAACAGGAAGTTAATTTCTTGTAAAATTTTTGAATACTAATATTGTTTCGCAGTAAAATGCATGTTTCGTGCCATGCGTGTTAATAAATATCAGTAACATAAAAAAAAACTCAATAATAAGCCAGATAATATTTTACCGAGGTAATTTACTTACAATAAATCATTGTTTTAGTAAATATTATTGTTGTAATAATAGTTTGTTAGATGTTTCGCAATATGGCAAGTGTACAACCGTGTGATTTGCATAAGAAATAATTTATTTTAATCTGGATATATTAAACTTATTTTATATTCATGGAGAATGCCAAAGCATTGCGTCGAGAATTCAATGAATTTGAGAAATCCAGAAAACTTGCTATAAATAGACAACAAGTTAATTAAGTTGATGAGTGGATAGGATTAAACAGAAACTTGCTTCCATGCCAATGGGTTGCGTCGTGGCAAGAAACCAACATACAATAACTTGTTTGATAAATAAAACTTTTAAATACATATACACGATACGATAAACATGTGCGTAAGAATATTCGATATTTTTTAGAGTGTGTTTAATTGGAGTGCTACCTTTTATATGTGTTCGGCGAAGACAAACTTGATGGGAGGAGATATCAAGCTAAAATTAGTGGTGACCATAATTGAATGATTTCGATAATCGATTCATTCATAATCGAATGATCATTCATCATTCATTCACTATGGGAACCTTTTTTTTATGTCCCAATATTCAGTTCGTTTAATGTATTGACCTTCGTTTTACTGATAATGAGTCAAAGGCTTTTATAAGAACTTATATCTACCAATGCATCTGCATGCCTTCGTCATAACTGTCATATTAAGCACAGACGGACAACGGATTTATTTTTCATGTATGCTGTGTCTGTATTAAACCGCGTTTGTTTAGATGAAGAATAGGGATGAGGATAAATTTTCCAAAGCATTTGTCATCTTTTTTCTAGATAGGTATAACTTTCGGTAGTTTTAAAGGCTGGAACATTATCCTATGTAGGAATTTGTCTAAGTTTAATGTAAAGGATTCTATGATTGAGTGAATTGCCTATAATAAACAGTAATATGAAAAAGTAAAACAATTATTTATATTTTTATGATTATGGTAAGGTAATTGAACTTAGTCAAGGGTTTCGTTTTAAACTGCACAATTTTTGGTTTAAAGACATATTCCCTTTCGACAAGTTTTTGAAGTTGTTATTAAAGAATTTAGTGTAAGTTTCTCAGTTTTCAAATTCTCAGTCAAATAATGAATTTGTTCTTTAATTAAAAGTTGTTGCTTCTTGAGAGTCTTGACTTGAAACTGTATCCGATTCAGAGGCAAATATTTTCTTTTTCCAAATCTTTACTGAGATCGTTAATTTTCATGATCGATGACAGATTGATATAATGTGGGGTGTTTAAAGCTTTAATGATCAAATGGTTTCATATTTATAGTTTGTAAAAAAAAAAAACTTAATTTTTGGAAAACATAATAAATGTGAGTTTATAACAAAAAAATAAACAAATGTAACTCAAATCCATGGAATTATAAATATTATATATATGATTTATCTACTTTATTGTTAAGTCACCATCTTCGTCAACAGTAACTCCTACTCTCGTTTTATTGATACTTGCATTTAAAGAAATGCTTAATTCTTTAAATTAAAAAAGAAGGGAAAACTTTTGAAGGACACGGATGGATTGACAGGCTGACGGACGGGTTCTGGCCTGACCGCGTTGCCTGGGTTTTGCCGAGATCATACTCAAAATGCGCACCTTTAAGTCACACGGAATTATACTGTTATAAGATATTAAAAATTTGTAAATGAGTTGGTAGATTTGTTATAATACTAATAAATCTAAATGTTTTACGTGAGAATATTGCAACAAATTCAAGAATCTCTCTTATGTAAGCAAAATATGTATTGTTAAAATGTAGTTTTCTTTACAATATTTTCTAATACTATATGTGACAGCAAATTTATATTATAATCTGCACTAAAAGAAAATGTATATAAATTAAATAATTATTACTAATTATATTTTAAAACAATAAATTGTATTAACTTTTAATGTTATATCCAAGTAAAAGGTTACCAACGTGAGCAAATTGGTGACATTAGTACCAGTGAGTTGCGTAACCTTTTTGGTTTTATAGGCATCGGAATTTCTAATTTTATATATCGATCAATGACATATATCCTGAAACTTTTTTAAATATATGCATTCGATAATTCAAATAATTGTTGTAATGTGTCGCTCTGAACTTTTTATTGTTGTTCAGTTTTAATCTTTATGAGAAAACAGTGCAATACAACCAAGATACTGCTTATAAAGTCTCTGGTTGCCTAAAATCAGTTAAACGTCGAAATTGTCGTATTTAACCGGAAACTTGGTTGTTGCCGCAATAATAGATACAAGAATTAGTAACACGTTCATGCTTTTAACCGAGGATCGGAATTAGATTGTTTTATTTATAAGAATATTTGATATTTATACGCCTATAAACATTTATAATAAAAACTTGAGTAAAACAGTAAAAAACCACTATTATCACCTATAGGTGGTTTATAGGTCATCAAATCATTGAAAAACAGGTTTCTCTGATTCGTCATTGTTGTCTTCAAACAATAGATTCTTAGAAGAATTAAAGATTCAAAATTTGTTCTCCTACAATCTAATCGAAAGATAACACGTGCAAAATTTTAAGTGTAGTCTACCTAGGTATATTCTTACAGAGCATTTATTTTATATCAAAATAAAATATTTACATATTACATATTATTTATATTATTTGTATAATGAAACTTTTGTTTTAACTGAAACGATAATAAAATCATATTATCAGAGTAAATCTTTACGTTACGTAAAGTTGATACTTCCCTCCTTTTCTAACAACTACACCCTAAAAAAAATGTGGTAAAATTACTCCAAAAATAGATGGCAACTGGGCTACCGCCTATTTTTGGGGTAAATTTACACCTATAGGGGATTTTTCACATGCTTGTGGAATATTCCTTGAAAGTGTGGTAATTTTCCCTGGTAAATTTACACCTCTAAAGTAATATTTCCTAATGGAATGGAATAATCTCAGGTAGATTTATCACACCTTCAAGGAATATTCCACCAGTATGTGAAAAATCCCCTATAGGTGTAAATTTACCCAAAAATAGGCGGTAGCCCATCAGTTGCCATCTATTTTTGGGGTAATTTTACCACATTTGTTTTTTTAATGTATAGATTAGAGTAACAACAAAGAAATTAGAAATAATTGATTATTAGGTTGTGTTATCATCCAGAAATATTAAGTTTCAGTTATCTAATAACATGTTTATGTCATTTAGAACTTAATGCAGATTCTCCACTTAAATATTCAAAATATACCATTTACAATATTAGATTTAATTTTAATAATTTAGTTGGATTACTGAGAGTTTACAACAATTTCAATAAATTTTTAAATTCAATAAGCAATGTTTTAAAGAGTAAACATTTTGGGAGAAAGGTCGATAAGAAAAGCCAATAGTTACTAAGAATTGGTTGTATTTATAATACAAAGATCTAGTTGAATGTAACCATAAAATAAATTTTGACTAACAAAATACATTAAAAAATCTTATCAATTTGAGTTTGGATTTGGAGCTTTTTTATTTTTGTTGCACTGTTCAGGGTATATTTTTAAAAAATACCTCTGCAGAACTTCTAATGTGTTAGAAGCCTCTTTTGCGTACTGCAAATGAAAATTCAAATATGTCGCCATCATTTGTTGTAATGCAGAACGAAATGAATCTGTTGGGTCTAATAACTGTCTTTCTACCATTAAAGAATGTCACTTCACATTTCCTAGAAAAGAAAAATAAATGTAAAAAACATATGAAATAAATATATTTTTATTAATACCTTCTTCCAAGCATATTATCAACGGTGTATGCACCTCAATTTCTTCAAGTTTAGATTTATCCTGAAAATTTTTAATAAATTTAGCATTTAAAAATATATTGTATGTAGATAATAGTGCTGCGAAGCGAAGCCTCTTTATGTGAAACCGGGGTTTGGATGCAGTGCAGTGCATTGTAACCGGTAAAACCGGTTTTCAAGATCAAAATCGGTTGTTAAATGCAGATTATTGCGCCTTAAATAGGTTTTTCGAATTTAAAATACATAGCACTTTTAAAAAAGTAATACGTATTGTTTTTAGTTTGAAACTGGTTTTGAAAATCGATTTTAAAAACTGATTTTTACTAAAAATCGATTAACCGGTTTTTGATATCTGGCGATTCCCGCAATACTAGTATATACATAAATAATGTTGTGATTAACTATTGAACTCAAATTTGCCATCCTACGGTCTCGCACATTTCCATGTATAAGTGCTTAATACCTACTTTACTTTTGTCATTAAATCCTAGAGTAAAACCAAAATAGTCTCTTCCTTACTTTACTTGTATCATCACTTAACAACGAAAACATAGCCTCCAATAACGGCAAGACACTAGTCGTTTTATATTTCCAAATGTTTAATGAAAGAGAAAAAAAAGAATTGACTCCTTCAAAACGAAGACTTTCTGTTGTTTAAATTGAAAAGTTTGATACGGTAGTTTCCTGCCTGTAAATGTTTAAATAAATGTATCATATCTTGTAGCAACAATACCGCCAAATGCTATTGAGGTTAAGTTTCCAGTATATCATATTAGATATCCATACGCAGGTGTATGTCCATTATTTATGTGTGCTGTCATAGCTAAGTACATGGTAATCATCTCAATACATTAATGTAAAATGAACTTACCTCAATCTTTATTTGCAAGACAAACTGAAAAACACACCATTTACATTTATGCGTTGAAGCTATCAGTGTAGATGCCGCACTTGTATTCAAACTGCGTATCTCAAACGCTTGCGCGTTGTATAGTCGACGGCTATGTAATGCAGTCTCGTAACGGGTTTAAATTTTTGATCAAGCGACACAATGTAATGCAATGTTAAAAAAAAACATTTTGTGTTCCAATCAAATAACAGAGGCATATATATAATATATATAATCAGAATTTCATGTCCCTTGTATTGTCCATATTGTAGTTTTACCAACATAAGGGGTAATATTCCACGAAATATGTTATTTTTCCTTGCTCCTAAGCAAATTTCCCCAAGTGGGGGAAAATTACTTCATTTATTGAAGTATTTTTCCATCAAAGTCGGTTTACCAGGCAAAATTACACCTAATTTGTGGTAATCTGATGTTTACCCTCTTTTTGGTGTAATTTTACCTTATATTTCATATGTTTTTTTCACATACCAGTGAGGTAAATTTACCATCATTTTTTAGAGTGTACAGTGGCGTGCTCCGTTTAGCGCATGTAAATCGGTAAAAAAATGTTTACTGGACTGGACTAGGGGTACCGAGAAAGACTTTCCGAGAAACGAGAAAATTCGCGGAAATTTTGATCAAAACGAACCTCGCATAACGGGAACCACTGCGATTGCCCTTAGGCGATCGCCGAGATGGCGATTTGTTGGAAATAATGGTCACATTTACCTGCTGCGCTCCTTTCACAGGGCTTAACTCTCGGTAGGTCGCTAGAGCCTCACAGCTGCGATCTCCTATGCTACTATCGAGATGTGCCCGCTCTAGCAGACATTTGAATTTAGAATAGTATTTAGGTATGATGAGTATGTAAGTTACTTATAGAGAGGTTATTCACATTTGTAAGTTTAATCAACTTTTTACAACAAAATTGGAGCTATTTATTTACCTATTGTTACTGATTAACACTAATAAATTAAACTTTTCAGAACTAGAATGAAAATAATATAACAAGAAAACATAATCTACTGAATGTATGGAATTGTGGATATGTCAAATGTGATCTCGCAATGATTCTTCCAGCAAACGACAAAAGAATTCAAGAATATGCCTTCGCTTAAAATTTGACTTACTTACTTACAACTTTTACGACGCGATTTGGGAATAACAGCAGAATAAAGTTATCGCTTCCAGCATACCTAATATATTAATTGTACCACGAGTAAAACAATATCTTGCAGTTGCTGTCATGAGTGATTAAGATAATATCCAACAGTGAAATTGATTTTATGTAATACCATAGGTGTGTTGACAATAAGAAATATTGTTTTTAATCCAAAATAATGATTATTTGGTATTGGCAATATTTTACTCAAATCAAGCAAAATATTATTGTTAAACTAAATAATTATTTTATTCATTCTGAATGTCTTTTTTTATTTAAAGCTACATTTTTTGATGTATATCTAAACTTCTAAAATGCAACTGTCAGTCTAACCTTAAAATGTTATCAGACTCAACAACTTTGTTGCGTCAATGAAAATCTTTGGTAATTTTTACAGTTCCAACTACCAAAAAATACGAACCAAAGTTGCTTCCCGTCCTCCCACATTGGGAAAAAATTACGGTAATCAAGTCCAGCCGTAAGTGCAATGGAGGAGGAGCCTAATGGCAATACCGCCATCTTAATGTACACATGATAGTCTATATGCCAGATGTGGCCCTTTTCCGCTTTGGACAAGGTTTAGCAAGCAGTTAAGCTAGCTATAATGATACTAGTAGTAATAATTATATCTGTAGCATTAATTTATGTAGCCTAAAGTAGTGCTTGAGTTTGTCAGTATTGGCTGTTGGCCAGAAAAGGAACATTGCTCTAGATGAAACTATGGAGCCATATTTTTGGTGTCATAGTATCAAGCGATTTATAAAAGCGAACCTACACGCTATAGATTTAAATTTTGGGTTCTGGCATCAATTAACGATAAGATTTTGAAATTGTGGCACTAGGGTTAAAATCGAAGGGACAAGCCTGGGTTCCAGCGTCACGCAGAAAATTTGTTTAGACTACGTCCCACCAAATTCTACGGCATATGTAGATAACTTGTTCAACTGTTTACCTTTATTGCAAGAGTTAGGAGAAAATAGTAGACATTGTATTGGAACTTTAGGTACAGATCGCATACATAAAATGCTACTACATTATTTAAAAAAAAAAAGAAAAACATGGTACTCCTCATATTTTACAATCTTACAAAATGGAGAGATAACGTAGGATCGACAGATGATTATGTTTGTATGACCAAACGATTATGTAAACATTGTTCTAAGTAATATTGTAAAGTTGTTGATGTTGATTAATGAATCATAGTTAGCCTATATAAACAAGGCATAAGAGTTGTAGATAGATCTCTTTGATAAGATGAGAAGTCTTTATCGGATACGTATTCCCTAAATTCGCTTATAATTCGATTTTGTGTAAATATAGCAGTGGTTAATGGTTGGATACTTTATCGAGATGCTTGTCCAAAAACCGCTCTTTTGGACTACACAAGAAAAATTAAATGATTATATGTTTACTAAAATAGTATGTACACTATCGGTCATTCCAGTTAGGACAACTAGTAAATTATTACTAACTAAATAAAAACGATAGGAATTCGAAAGAAAATAAAAATGAATTCGTAGAAACAAAAATATAAACAAATAGCAAGAAGAAATACAAAATGAAACAAAACATTCTCATTAAAATATTATACTTTCTTCCCGTCGAAGAATCCTCTTTTGGTTTTCATTATGGCCCGGACCACTCGTGGCATACGCTCTCTTAATTTTTGTCAGGGTTTCCTGGCAAATATTGTTCCATTCAGCTTGAAGAAGTCGCCACAGGTACTTTTTCGAAGTTGGGCAGACTTTCCTTACTCGCCAGTCCAGCTCATCCCACAGTAATTCGATGGGGTTTAAATTCGGATTCTGCGGAGGCCAGGGCATGATTTCCAAAACATTATCCTCTACCTGAGGTGCGAGATAATCTTTGCAGATCCGAGCCATGTGTTTGGGGTCGTTATCATGCGCAAACACGAAGTTCTCCCTAATCAACCGCAATCCTGACGTTACAGCATTTTCTTCCAGTACGCGTCTATAATTTTCTTTGGGGATACTGCCGTCAATTTTTACGAGATCACCGATCCCCGCACCGCTAAAACAACCACAAACCATAATTGAACCACCACCGTGTTTTACTGTGGGAACGACACAATCGCGCA